>NCQV01127448.1:0-11405 GCA_002740545.1 Lophocereus schottii
TGTTGGTTGGTCTTCATTTTACTCTTCCCAACTGATATAAACCTGGTTCTCCGTACCCCACTCTTGCTTTGCTTCATTTGTTCAAGATGGAAGTTATAAAAGGAGAATAAGGGAATCACACTAGGAGGATGAGGAGGAAGGCAAGGAGAAGATTCTCTTTTATAGACATTTCATCCTTTTGATGCATCTCATGCATGCTTTTGCTCTAGCTTAGCTGTAGGGTGGAGCTACATGCTACGCGTAGTGTCTGGCCTTGTTTAAGGTGTCAATGAGATTTTTATATCCATATGATGTGCCACCCATTATATATTTTGCATGTAGGAGTTGTCTTCAACTCAAATTTTCCTTTTCCTAAGCAATTCTCTTCTTTTACCCATGCATAGTGCTGCCAATTTTAGTCTTCACAAATCCTCGATGCCATTTGACTTAGCTAATGTCAAATTTTCACCTTAAGCTTAAGTGTAAATAACTTAATTTGTAAAGATCAACTTATAGGAAGATAACCCTCAGAAGTCAATTCATCAATTACCTAGCTAGGTGCTCCAAATGCATGGCTTATACCCATGTAGCTAAATGCTTGTTTGAAATGTACATATGCCAAAAAATTGTTTATTTTTGCTGATTTGTCTTAATTAATTCTAACTTTCTTTGGTAAAAATCCTCTAATGTTCATCTGTAACGTCAACCCTTATGGGACAATATAATTTTCCAAGAAATATCTAGGACATTAGGTCAAGGGTAGGTATCTAAGAAATAATTTGATATATGAGCTCATGATTTAGGTTTCCTACCTTCCCTTGGCAACATCTGAAGTCCATTTGTAGGGTAATAGCTTATGTAGGTTGCATAACATTGTGAGGCTAGATGTCTTACTATGATAATTGCATGCCTAATTTTTTTTTTTAAATCAATGTTTAGAAAAACTTTGAGGTCAATTCCTTACTCATAGGTATAATAGGGAAACTAAGTAGTTATGTTTTTAGAACATTGGTCAATGAAAATTTGCACCTTGCGATGCGAACAAACCTTTATGTATGATATTAGTTAGCTATAGTAGTTTTACTAATATCACCTATCATAGGGAATTCACTGTGTAGGCCTCTATGCTCAATAAAATTTTTGGACAACTTAAAGAATATATCATAAATGAACCAATCTTGCCTGTATTTTATATTAGGTTAGTAACTTAAAATTTACACGTATAATCTTACATGCAAATGTATTTTCATATAACTTCTTATGTAGCCTTTAAGGCTTGTAATTTGCATCTACTTCACCTAATAATGAACATATTATGGATGCCACTCAAATGGGTCTCATCACATAAGATTTTATTTAGTCTTTCAATTAGGAGATTGGGTGTTACACCCAAACCTGCCATAAGTCCTAGCATCACCCTATTACTTCATCCCACTTATTAATGTTATGAACTCGGCCTTTACGAGTATTCTCTATCCTCTTATAAGCCCGGCTGCTTTACTCTATAAAAGGCACAAGAGGCTAAAAGGCCTATCTAGGAAGAGATACTCAACGCTCCTCCACCGTGGATGGAGAAAGAGGAAGAAGGGGCATAGGGAAGCAGAACCCAGTTGAGGAGTGAAAGCAAACAAATTGTCATCAAGCTCCTAAGGGTAGAGGAATGGTAGCAAAAGATACAAGGATGGGGAAGTCCTTAACTTCCTTTGGGGTCCTAAGAAAGGAAATCAAGGCGCAATGAGAAGAATGATCATAGAAACTCTCTAAATATTCTTCACTAAAAGTAAGAAGAATTAGGAGGAACTGGCTCTAGACATATTATGTAGATTAGGTCTTCAACTAACATCACGCCCTCTGTTCAAGATGGTCATATAGAGTTTTAGAGTAAATCTAACTGTGAAAGTTGGATAGTCATAAAGACATAGTGCTTGCAGTCAAGAAAGACTGACCTTTTCTTCTCCTCAAGGATGAAATGGGAGGGGGCCAGCTCTGATATGGTACAATCAGAAAGCTTCAACATCTAAGAGGAAAAGGTTCTAAAATGGTCCGAGGATGGAAAAGAGGTCAATAAAAGGCTCTGTAAAACGTGGAAAATATTGAAAGATGAGCATATTGGGAGAAACCCGGTTGAAAAACTGAAGAAGTGTTAAAAGCTTTCTTGAAGAACCCAAGGAGGCCTAATTTATGGCAATGATTAGGGAAAATTCAACAAAACAAGAGCCTAAAGGTCTAATCATGAAATATCTAAAAAATCTAACTAACATCGGGAAATAAAAAAAG
The DNA here is from genome assembly GCA_002740545.1 of Lophocereus schottii. NCBI lineage: Eukaryota > Viridiplantae > Streptophyta > Magnoliopsida > Caryophyllales > Cactaceae > Lophocereus > Lophocereus schottii. The sequence goes on from NCQV01127448.1 coordinate 2,257, forward strand.
CTAAGAAGACACTTGGTTAAGGAGGTGAAGCTGCCTTGAGTAGATGCTGAAATATTTCTTGAGGAAAGTCAAACACAATTAACAAAAAATTATAAATTATAAATTTTAAAGTAACAGACTTAAAGTGTGCTTTGAGGAAATTTCCTAAAGTAGTGGGTAAAAATCCTTTGGAAAATAACTTAGCAAGCCCTTTTAGGAAAGAGACTACATTAATGAAGGCTTCATGAAATCAATTTTTAGAAAGCCCTTAACGTGTAGACTACTCATAGTTCAAGGTGAATCATTCCTAAAGAGCTAAAAAGACAAGGCCTAGCTACAATTTGAAGCAAGGTAAATTAAATTCTGACATCCTTCAAGCTACAAATGATTTTGGTAGGGAAAAGCTCTAACAGGCATTGAGCCATAGCATAATAGAAGCCTAGGAAAGAGATTGACCAAATCAAACAATCTGCTAGGACTGAGCAATTGCCCAAAGACCACGTCAAGAACCTTAAAAAAACCTAGTCCTCAGAAGCCTTACTTATTTAAAGGCATGACTTATAAAAGAGGTAAAGATTTAGTTAGTATCTCCTTATCCTTAATGGGCATGAAAATGGTGAAAATCTTTAGGATCGAACAAAATTGAGAAAATTATTTTTATATAAAAAGATATGGAATCCTATATATAAATTCCTATTAGAGAACCTACCTAAACCCTTATATAAGAATGTCATGGCGAAACTCAAGAAGTAGATCAATTATACTTTCACAATTGGAGATTATTTCTTCTGGTTCCCTCTTTGAATTCTCTTAATTTGACCATTGAAAGCTGTTAAATAGAAGAGACCCCCCATCCCCGTCAAGAGTTGTTCTACAAATAATCATTAGATGGCGATACAAGTTCCTTAAGGTTTACAGTGAAGCCTAGAAACCTACTATGAGCTGAAACACTTGGGATAGAAGTTGATGATAGGAACAAGATATTATTGCCTTATGGGTTTAGTTAGTGGTGCCAATGGGCCGTTGGAAACTTAGAGCATATCGCCTCTACTTTAAGCTGTCATTGAAATGCCTACAGAGAGCGAAAGAAGGAATGAGGGGTACAAAGAGTAATGGTTTTAGGAAGGAGGGGAGGGATGGGAAGAGGGCTACCAGCATACCACTAAAAAACTTGTTAATGGTCGGCATTTTTAGTGGTAAAGTTTCTACCCATTGAACAATGTCCTCATGGTTTACTGTCGGCGGGCTACAAATAATATGACATTGCTTAAGGTGACGATCTGGAAGGGGGTTAGGAAACTAGCTACCATTATTTGTTCTTGGTTTAAAGGCACAAAAAAAATTGCAAAATAAAAGAAATGAGGAAAATAGTCATTTGCATATTTATTAGATTTCAGGCCGAAGAGTCCCAACTCGTGTGGCTAGGAGTTGCCTTATCCAACCACCCCTCTAGGGTTCGAATCTGGGGGGACCAAATTGTGCTTTGTGTATGGAATTTGTGGTAGGTCTGGTTCCTGGGCTTTGTTCTTAGACCTTGGCACCCCTTACCCCTTAGCCTGTTCAAGCCTATTGAGTACCCCTGAGATAGGAGTCTAATGGATAAGGGCCTGCTTACCAAAAGAAATATTTATTAGATTTTAGCAACAAAGGGATGAAGAGATCACAAGGTATATAAGTAGAGGTGCACACTGTGGTTGCCCAGTTTAAATACTTCCAACCTCATTGAGATATGAAAGGGTCTAATGGGATTAGTAAGTATCCTGTTGCCCTTAACTTTTGAGGGAAAAATGATAGAGTTTGCCTAAACTTCACCATTTCCATAGGCTTAATATCTTACACTTCGTAAATGAAATGATACGGATGCTCAAGAACTCAATGACCACACACTGGTGAAGAACACAACTCAAGGTACATCCCAATGTGCCACACATTCAAAACAAATGGCCTATAAACCTTAATAGGCACAAAAACAACACATATAGCTCAATAAGGTGGGCAGGCATAGTGTAATGGGTTTCCATCCCCAATTACAATTACAGTTATAAAAGACAAAAAAGAGACCAAATCTCCTAAACTAACTAGATGGTTAGCTCACATAGCAATTCAGAACAGTTAAACAATATGCAATACATCATATATGTGAATTCTTTAAGGGCATGTTTGGTGACAAAAAATGAAAAGAACTTGAGGTTTCAAGTTCCTTACCTTGTGTTTGGTGAGGGTTCTTGGGATAAGGAACTTGAAACCTCAATGTTTCAATTCTTCCCTCCCTCCCGCGCCCTTCAAATTCCAGGGACTTGAACCCTCCCTCCCTTGTGGGCGAGGTCTTAAGTCCTCATCCCCCATTAATCAACTTTATTTTTTTCTTTAAAAAATACGCAAAAATTAGTTTCTTCCCATCGTTGTTTAGTCTTCACTATTCTTTGTAGAACTTAAAGATCGAGGGAAAGAGGCACTCCTCCATGGCCACCATTGCCACTTGTCAGACACCCCACCATCAATGATATCCCCTGAATGAAACATTATTGCCAGTGGGGGCTCCTTGTCAACATGGACTGGATGAGTTCGGAATTGAGGGGTGTTAAGGCTATTGTGGAATCTGTGTTTCAAATTGAGGGGTGCCAAAAGGTCTAGAATCGAAAATTGCGGAAGAATCACAAGGATTCACTATGGTTGGATGGTTATGTGGTTTAGATTTCTCATTTATGGGCTTTTTCTACTTGCAAAGGTTGGAGATGAAGGAGTTTAGAGAGAGAAATAGGCACTGGTAGTTCTAGTTTGGTTAATATTTTTATTTTTTAGAGTATTGTTGGATTAATCACAAACATACTGATTCTTTTTTTAAAAAACTAATATGGACTTGTGCTTTACACGGAGCCTCTTAAACAAAGAGTTTTAAATAGATTGATAACAATTTCATTATTTTAAAATTATTTTTGAATGTAATATGTTCTCATAAACCTTTGTTGGAAATGCTTTCGGTAATCTTCAAATATTACAACTTTACTTGTAAATGTGTTTCCAAATTTTTAGATGAAAATTAACCTCCTTCCTCCCCTATCCCCAAAAAAAACCACATGATACAATTTTATTTGCAAATATTTTCAAATTATACAAATTAAGTTGAGTACCCTTCCTTACCCGCTTTATTTTAGGAAGTTACAATGTAAGATGGACCGGCACAGTAATACAAATACCACATGATTTTTTATACAAATGAAACTATTACGTCCAGTGTATAGTTCTCGACTATAAAAATAAGACATAACTCTTTTTCTTCAATGAATCAATACATAATTGTATACAACAAAACATCACTTAATGAACCTTTTACCAATCCAAACTTAAGCATAGACATATTAAAAAGTTCAATACATTTAGCTTTAACAATTTTGAGGTGGAAACAAACATATTTTCCATAGAATTCATTTGAGTTGGAGCACAAAGCCACCCATTTTGATTCTAGATCACCAGCAGCTAAGCTTGCAAAGTCATGAGTCATTAAGTAAAAACGAGAGACTATCAATAATAAGATGAAAGAACAAAGCATAGCAATCATATTTGTTGCAAGGGAAAAAGTGAACTGTCATTTGCTTGAGTTCACATAGTAGTGTATATATATCTTGCCATTAATGTAGGCATGAATCCTATCATACCAAGCTTGCCACATTAAGATTTGGAAAAATTGCATTATTAGTTAAAGTCTAGGAAAGATTATCTATACATTGAACTTTGATATGGTCCCATACAAAAGAACTACATTTCGTCATGTTACAATATAAAAGAATTGCAAAAAATATATTAATTAAATAGAAAGTAAAACAAAAAGACAACAATAATTGGTTTATAAATTTTTAAATGTCGTACATTAGACACCCAAATATGAACCCTTCCTTTAATCTCGCCCTATAGGATCAACCTTAAATACCCTTTTCCCCATGCCTGTCTCACCTGATCCATCTACATAATTTGTCCTGTCTACGTTCTTTCAATGTTCTAGTATATTCTTGAAAAAAAAAGGGTTAGAAGAAGGATCCACAAGTGACTTAATGACATGGTTGAAACATACTATTCCCAGTCAATGGCAGTTCTCTTATGGTCATAGTACTTTAGGAAATCATGGGAAGGAGCACAGATGGCTTTCTTGAGTAACAAACCAGTAATATAATTACTAATCCTTGATTATTGAAAATAGAGAATAGAACATACCAGCTGACTTAGTACCATAATAAGCTGATTCAATTAGGAAATATTGAAGATATGAAATGGCAAGAAAGCAATTACACACTGCATGACTTACATCCTCTTTTATATATTCTAAGAGAGCTAAGCCTTTTGCATTATTGCTGTTGTCACCAATAGCATAAATCAATAAATGAAGAGCTAAAATACTTGGCTTCAAGTTAACTGTTGCCATGAGTCTGAATGCATTAACTGTTGATCTAGAAAAACTCTATCAATCAAAGATATACTGGTCCATGCATGTTTAATTGACATAAACAATCAACCACATAATATTAGAACAATGACAAACTACTAGCTGGCTTCATTTCAATCCTCTGCAAAAGCGGCCATCAACACATGTCCCAAAACATACTTATTTTCATATAGCACTATAACTTGGCAACATCAACTAAATGTAGTAGAAAACATCAGTTTTAGCGCAATTATTTAGCTTGCAACATGCATATGAATCAAGAAGGTTGCCAAAATCAAGCCCAAAGCCCAGATCAAGCAAGATTGGTATGAGCGACCTATACGGTTAACCTCATAAAGTTTACTATATTACTTTTGAAAAAGTTCGATTATAAAGCAATGCTCAAAGACCATCTAACCCTGCTATCATCTTTACAATTAACTTCTCATAAAAGGTCACAAATCAAAGGGCTAGCATGTGCCTCGATGAGTTCAATTCAGCTAATGCCTTAGTAAGAGAAATTGGTATCATTCTTAAAAGCAACAATCACACAAATCTTCTTGCTAAGATTGACATATTTTGATTACTTGTGTCATCGTAATTGGATAAGACATCTAGTGAAAGATACTATGAAAAGAAGAGGCAAGTGCAAAATATGGGAAAAGATTTGTGCAACTTTTAGACTGAAATATATGAAGACATAGACTACGCAAATTTGGGGGGGTGGAGCAATTACTCTCCCATGGAAACCTTGCCAAAAAAATTCCAAACCTGTAACCCAAGTGACCTTGTTAAATAATGCAACATAATGCCACAAACCACTTACAAAAGTACTTAGATTAGAATGAGAAAAGAACAGAGGGGGACAGGAACTTAAGATGGAAGCTACAGCAATAGACTTCAATTAGATATGTTACTTTTCCTCAAAAGACTCCAATCAAGCATTTTGCTTTCACTCACTCGCTTACCAAATTCTCACAATTATGTAATTCCACTAACAGTTTGCTGCCCAACCTCCATGACTCATACCTACACAAACCCATTAACCACCATAAGTCTCTGCTGCTTTTACATTGCACTTGCAATTAGATATAACACCAAGACAACGAAAAGTGAGACATGCATATTACTAATAACCAAGAACTTATACAGTTATACCCAAAGGCTTCTAGAAATCAGTTGTAACTGAATCTAAATTAACAAAAATACATAAAATCTAAACTGAAGCAAAAAGAATTAACCTCATGCAAGTAGGGGGGCACACAACTAAGAGGAGGCAAAAACATAATTCACACAATTAAGCCTAGATTCACCGACTCAGACAAACTTAAACCAGACTACAAATAATAGACTCACCCAAGTACGATATGGCATATAGCTTTTGTAATTATAAGGCTAATAAGGACCCGAATTCAGCCGACAATTGAATGGAAGTTCTGTAATTTGGTGAGGATGGGAAGGAAAGTGGAGTAAGAGTTTTGTGTGTTGGAGACTGGGAAGGAAGGAGACTCAGGAGGGCAATAGGGGAAGCCTAATCAATTTACTTGAGAGAGAGAGAAAGAAAGAGAGAGAGAGTAATGAAGAGGAGGGGGAAGTTTGGTTTGGAGAATCGCGTGTGCACCGAACTCGGGTGGGTAGAGTTGGGTGGTTATGAGTTGTTTTCTTCCTTTTAAAAAACTGAGCTTAGATTTTACGGTTGTGATTGATTGGTAGGATTTAATTAACGGTCCATATTGCACATATTTTCACGAAACTAATCTTTAAAATTTAAAATTAAACTAGCTTTTTTACCCATTTTGGTGGATTAAATGAGAGTCCTAGAATGAGAGAGGGAAGAATTCTTAACCTTTATACATTTTTAAATTTATAGTATAATGATTTCAGCGAACATGCTAATTCCTCAAATTTGGGTTTGGGGCTGGATCTGATATGGTTTCGATCTTACTAGGCTAATTTTTGTATAGTTAACCATTCAAAACCTACAAAATAGTTGACTATAGTACAATAAAACAAGATATAAATCTCAAACGGATAGGAAATAAGTTCACAAGCTTTGTTTTTAGCAACGTCAAATAATTATTATTAAAAAAGATTATTTACAATGGCATATATTATCATAAAATTAACACAAGTTTGATTTCATTATATAATTGTTAGCCAAACATTAAGGGTTGAAATGTGATGTCATTCCATCTTAATTTTGTTTGCCAAACACACGAGTTTTGGATTCAAGTTCCAACCCTCAACCACCAGGATTCAAGTTCAGTTCTATTCCATTTTGTTTTTTCTCATTGAATAAGACCTGAAAACTATAACATTGGCCCATATTACACCATTAGCTTGGAAACCGAACTCACAAACATGTATTTGTTACGGGACACTCACAAAGTCAACCAAGCAAAGTCAATCAACATAATTATAACTTTAGCTTGTTTTCTTTGCCATGCTCAAACTTGAAAAAGGGGGAAATAGGGAGTGAGCATCGACGTGCTCATTGGATAATGCCCATCTCTCCAAAACCAAAATAAGTTGCAAGTCAATTACGTATATATTTCTTAGGTTTGATGTCATTTCAGAGATCTCTTTAGGTAATCTGCAATTTTTAAGTCTTCCATTGAAAATTTGTAACTAAATGCATCAACCAATTGTTAAAGTGCAGTCAAAGTAGTGTTGGCCAGTTGGTCAGCAGTACCATTTGTCATCTCCTACTCACGGGTTAGATCCTAGGGGCACAAGATTCAGCTTTGTGCACGAATTTGTGTGAGAGGCTTGTGGTCATGGCTCCTACTTGGCCTTTGACATCCCGTCCCCGACTCGTTGCAGCCTACGAGGTACTCTGAGATAGGGAACTAGTATATTGGACCCACGTACTAAAAAAAATTGCTAAAGTGCAATTGCAAGCCTCATTTGGATTGGCAAGCATTTTTGTAACTATGGCATTGTTCTTCATTCCATCTTCAATCTCTATTTTGAAAAAGTCAATGCCATTTATATAGCTATAGTCCTGGCCAACATGATGGTAACAAGTATATTATTGAGCATCACTTCATCCATAAATATAATTCTTTTATTGATTTTATTTTACATAAGCTCCTAATAAGTTTCAAATGAGATTTTACTAAAGGATTTTGGATCCTCTAAAAAATTTGATTTTTTAAGTCCACGCCCACCGGTAATGCCTATGCATATTGTGTACAAGAATAAAATATAGAGACAAAAATGTAACTCTCATACGATTTATAATTGCTACCTGCATTGCACGTTCGTGGTTTTAGTATCGTTTGAGTGAGCCAAGGCTTGAAAGTGGAAGGCCTGAATTGGTGTGGTATCATTATTATACTAGCTAGACAGCTGAACAAACAAATTTTACATGAATATATTGCAAGAAGCATAGTTTATTTGGTACAGCCACCTGCATATCTATATAAAACAATGTCAATTTCTATTAAGTTGCACCAATGAGAAGAGGATGTTGAGTAGTGCTATATTCACGTGTTGGAAAATGGGCGCAAGTCTTCCCCGTAACCAGCCTCATGCAATACCGGCATCACGTCATTGTGAATGCACAGATCATCTAATGTACTTTAGCTCATTTATAATAAACGGTTGCTCCAAAGGGTATTGTAAATGACCATAATTAAATGAGAATTAAATTCAATTTTTCGTCAAACGTTTGGATTCAATGTCTACTAAAGACAAGCGAAGATTTTTTTCCTTTTCCTGTGTATACTTTCTTCTACTTTGGTACAACAAAGCTTAGATGGTTCCTCTACATTATGTACCTTAGAGATGTCATCTATTTCAAAACCTAGTTAGAAATAAATTTATATGCTGTTAGATGTAGTTAGTTAAGTTTGTTTCATCACATGTGGATGACATTAGTATTCCCATATTTATGGGAAAATATTTATAGCTGGAGTTAATATTGGATTGGTACAAGCTATTTGATTGACCTCTATTGGAAATAGGTCATTAACTTTTATTTGGACAAGGTCATAACTGAGTTGGCTTGATCTGGGAAGGTCAAGACCAAGTTGGGTTGGTTTATGGGATTAATTTTGGTATCTTCTGTTAAATAGCAATGTTTGGCGCTGTTGCATAAACTCCGCTTGGATCACTACACATGAGAGCAACAATTCAAAAATGGCAACGTCTTAGCCGTGCCAAGTCTTGCCACTAATAAAGTTGAGCTGCTGCCCTTGAAGAATACGCCCAATAAAGTTAAAAAACAAATAATAATAATAATAATAATAATAATAATAATAATAATAATAATAATAACAAAGAAAGGACTTGAGAGATATTTAAGTAGGCAGTCACCTCATAATGATCACAGACCATTACAAAATTTAAGGTGAGATTGGATTTATAGATTTAGGTGCCATAAGTGGTAAATTTTTTAAAAAAATTCTTAAAAATCTCTTGTTTTAGGTCACCTCCATTTTAATATAAATTAGTTTTAAGACTCGTGAAGTGCACACGCTTGTTTGCAATCTGCTCACACACATTTTTTCACATAAATGCTCACTTAAAATTTGTAAAATGCAGCGTAAATAATTTCTTTATTGAAATTAAACATAGTAGAAAAGGTCATCATGTGCTTATTAGATGTACTATAGAGCAACTGCATAATCATTAAATATAATAACTAAGCTAATAACAACTGCACCTTCATAAAACCAAAAACAAAAATAAAAAGACACAACTCTTGAATGTAACATTATTTAATAATAGCCTATGATGTAACAACAAA
>NCQV01127527.1:16523-33281 GCA_002740545.1 Lophocereus schottii
GTTATTCAGTATTTGGTTTCATTCCCCTCTTGTTTGGGTTGTATATGTACATATAAATTAGATTATGAGTTGACAATTGGTGGTCCTATGCCTTTCAATAATTGAAATTCTTATTTCATTTGGCAACAAAGGAAAAAAAAAAACTAGAGAAAAATCATGTTAAAAAAGGCAAACAAAAAAAAAGAAGGAAAAAAAAAGAAGAAAACAAAATTGAATAAGGGATTGGCATTAGGCGTGTAAATAGCTTGTGTTCCTTTCTTTGTCAACTCATTTCCTACATGATTCAGAGGGATATGTTGCATTTTATTGTTAGGGTTTGGAGTGTTGGTGAACTTCATAGTTGCTTTGTGCCTTGTTGGTTGCTCGCTAGTCATTTGGCTACATAGCTCCACATTGCCCAGATTTATTAGTCCACTCCTTTCCCTTAACCCCTTGAGCCTACTTTACAACCCAAGTTAAGTCCTCTTGATTGTCTTGTGCATATTGCATTTTTAGTGGTGGAGAATTTGAGAGTCTTGACAAGCATATGGTAGATTGCATCTTTTGAATTAGTCTTGAGTGAACCTATGCTATATTTCAAAAACATGAGTGGGAGTGATTCACATTTTTTAAAAAGTGAGGTTCTGCTAGTCTAGTTAGCTCTGCCAAATCTCATGTACTTGCATGATGTGCTTTGTGGTTCTCTAGGGGTGATAAAGTTCGATATCAAGCTTGTGGTCTCATACTTTTTTGAAAACCTTCTTCTCCTCCTAATTTTGAAATGTCTTGCGCGCTATTTGGGGTTGCCATTAATGCTATTCTTGCTTGTGATATACGAGATTGTTATGTATTTGGGTCCTAGATGCATCTCCCTTTGTTGGTTTTCTCTAGTGTTTTCTTGAGGATAAATAAAAGATCAAGTATGGGGGGAGTGATGAATGTCATAATTGTATAGGATTTTATAGGTGTTTGTGAGTCATTTTGGGTATTAATATGCTTAATTGTATGATTTATGACCTCGATTCTACTATTACACTTGGTTTCATTTGTTTTTATAGTGTTTGCAAGTTTTCACTTTGTGAGCCAAGTTATGTGAGTAGAATGAGGATTTTTGAGGCCTGAGGATCAAAGGAGATAGCAAAAGAGGCCCTAAGACACCCAACATGGACAAACCGTGCCCAGTACTATGGTCAAGTGGTTCCAGGAAGAAGCAACATATGAATCAAGTGAGTGAACATATTTGATAGAGGGAAACACGGCCTGTGCATGGTGGGCCCCATGGTCAGACCGTGATGGCCCATGTTCTCCCAACTTCACTAGTATTCTTTGCAACTTTTCGATTTCCACATGTTTGGACGGTTACTGACCTTGGTTCTAGCGGTAAAAGCCTTGTTTTGCCGCTTCTTTGACAACTCTATTCCAATCCACTCTTCAACATCCATCATTTAGATTAGATTTTAGATTAGATTAGAGGAGGAGAGAGTGAATTAAAGTGAAGATTTGCAAGGATTCTATGTAGGGTTTGTAAGGACGGTTTAAGCACGATCTTGGCTGAGCATTTCTATTCTCTTCTATTCTCTTCTCTTTTCTCATTTTAAGATATATGTTTTGTAATTTTGATTATCATTTTGTTGTTTTGAGCTTGGATTTATGCAAATAACAGTTAATTTCTCAATTTACTGTTAATCTCTGAGTATTTTGGAATTTTTGAATTAGTTTATCGAATCTTAGATGTTTGTTATCTTGCGAGAAATTTGATCACTTTCTTGCATGTATTAGGTATTGGATGAAGAACTGAAAGGTAAAATTCAATACTAGAACCCCAGGATTTGACTTGATTGTGTAGAGTTTTAAGAAAGTCGCACCAACTGAGAAACCACAAATTTGATAAGCGCATATGTAATGAACCTAAACAATTCAAGAGCCCTTGAGAAATGGTAATTGGTTAGATTTAGGCTATTTCTCTTCACCTTGGAAGAGGATTGTGATACTTCGATTGTCGATTTTAAAATAATAAATGCTTGATTGATGAGTAGATCAGGTGATTGCTTGTTTTGCTTAATTCCATGATTATTATTTCGTTAGATTAGATAGTTGATTAGTTTAATTTTAAGATCAACTATTGATCTGCTTAGCCTATCTTAATGGGATAAAGCATAATATATCAATCTAGTCCTTCTGGGAGATGACCTTGAATTGTTATAACACCATTGTGCGCTTGTGGCCCTATCACTAGTTCAGGCTGCACCATGAAACCTTGCTAATTATTCAGGATTTCGGTCAAAATGTTGCTTGAGAATTCTTTCAAAACCTTTATCTGACACATATGTTTCAACTATCATGAATGCATGTGGATGAGGTATGCCTAGACATAGGAGAGATTTAAGTTTACGCTTAATGTACTTGACTATTTGAGTATGCTCTTGCGACCATGCTAGACGATTTTTCTTAAGTCTTTCAAATAATGGTTTGCAAAGTCCTCGAAGTTTAAGGAAAAAAATGCAACATGATTGAGATGACCATGGAATCTTTGTAATTTTCTTTCATTTCATCTGAAAATTTGTTTGCAAATTTGATGGATTGTTGAATGGATTTAATAGTACCATTAAACATGTCGTGGCCTAAAAATCAAATTTTGGATTGAATAATTTAGTTTTTTTGAGTAGAAAAACCATTTCTTTTAATGACATTAAAGAATGCTTTTAGATTCTCAAAATGTTGATACTAATTTTTCAAATAAATAAGAAGGTCATCAAAGTAAACTATTGAAAATTCAGAATAATAATTGAGTATATCATTCATAATATGTTGAAATTCAGAAAGAGCTTATTTGAGCTCAAATAATAGCACATTCTATTCGTGGTGTCCAAATGAAACTATAAATGTAGTTTTATATCTATCTTTCTCAACAATTTGAATTCGCCAAAAACTAGTTTTCATATCCAATTTTGAAAATATTTTTTCATTATACAATTTTCATAATAAATCTTTTTTGTTGTGAATATTTCTCTCATCAAAAGCCTTTTCATATGGCAATTATACCATACATTGCTTTCCATTCTAAAAAGCATTTGGAATATTAGCATAAACATAATCTTCAAATAATTTTTTGATCTTTTGAATTTTGGTTGAATTTTGGGTATGATAGGTTGATCTTTATTACTTGCTTGAACAATTTCTATTTGGAGAAAATCTATTTGTTTTTCTTTAGCAGAGATAATTTTAAAATTGAAGCTTCTTGAAGAATTGTGATATCTTTATATTTCATAGGAAAAGCAAATTCAAATCTAATTTTTTTCCAAGAGTACTTTAATAAATCCCTTTGGAATCGATAGCGAAAGGACAAATTTGAATAAGAGAGCTCTAAGAATATCTTGTTGCTTGAGATTTTTAACAAGTATAACAATATTTCTGAAACAATATTCATTGTTGCAAATATAAGCAACTCAAAGGTTGTAACTAATTTGAACTTTAGATCCAGTAGTATCAGTCATTTTTTATTTGAAAAGAATCAAACCTTCTTGAATACAATTCATATTAGCGCTAGCATCTAATAGAGCGATGGAATAAAGTTTGAAATGTTTGACTAGGATAGTAATATAAACAAAGCATTTTTAAAAATCAATGTGATTAATTACTAAAGGAATGCTTCTTGATTGAGTTCATCTAGACTACATTTAGGATTGATCAGGGTGTTTTGAAGATTCAAGAGAAGAAACTCATTTTTCAAGTTCTTCAAGCTAAGAAATAAGGATTGAATTTGTTTCTTCATGTAGATTTTGTGTTTTAATTTGATTTCTTAATTCTTTAATTTCGGCTTTGGGCTAATTAACTTCTTTTTTTAATTCTTTGACTATTATGGGTCTAGAGTGATAAGATCCTTATCCTTCATAAGTTTTTATAGGTTGTTTTAGACTAAAAGGCTGTGTTTTCGACTCGGTAACTTTATCTTTGAGCAATAGGCTCTTAAGCCCTTGCAAACATTGAGTTTTACCTTCTGGATCCTTAATTTTATCAGTTATATCAAAGAGATGTTGCTCTTGGGATTGATCTTTTGAGATTTATCTAAAGCGTATATTTCAACTATTATGAATGCATGTAGATGCGGTATGCCTAGACATGGGAGAGATTTAAATTTACTCTTAATATACTTGACTATTTGAGTATGCTCTCGGAACCATGTTGGACGATTTTTCTTAAGCCTTTGAAATAATGGTTTGCAAATTTCTCAAAGTTTAGGGAAAAATATGCAACATAATTAAGGCGACTATGAAATCTTTGCAATTGATATTTTTTCTTTCATTTCATTTTGAAAATTTGCTTGCAAATTCGATGGATTGTTGAATGGGTTTAATAGTACCATTAAAAATGTCATGACCAAACAATCGAATTTTGGTTTGAAATGATTTTATTTTTTAAGCTAAAACGACAAAGCCATTTATTTTGATGACATCAAAGAATGTTTTTAGACACTTAAATTGTTAATATTGATTTTTCAAATAAATAAGAATGTCATCAAAGCAAACTATTGCAAATTCGGAATGATAATTGAGTTTATCGTTCATAACATGTTAAAATTCAGAAACAGTGTATTTGAGGTCCAATGGCATCACATTCAATTTTGGTGTCCAAATGGAACTATAAATGTAATTTTATAACTATCTTTTTGAGCAATTTGAATTCGCCAAAAACCAAATTTCACATCAAATTTTGAAAATATTTTTTCATTATATAATTTTCGTAATAAATCTTTTTTTGGTGTGAATATTTCTTTCATCAAAATCCTTTTCACATGGCAATTATACCATATGTTACATTCCATTCTAAACAGCATTTGGAATATCAGCACAGACATAATCTTCAAAAAATTTTTTGATCTTTTGAATTTTTGGTTGAATTTTGGGTATGGTAAGTTGATCTCCAACACTTGCATGAACAATTTCTTTTTGGTGAAAAGCTATTTGTTTTTCTTTAACAGAGATAATTTCAAGACAGAAGCTTATTGAAAAACTGTAATATCCTTATTTTTCACAAGAAAACCCAATTCAAATTTAATTTCTTTTCCAAGATTATTTTAATGAATCCATTTGGAATCGATAGTGCAAGGACAAATTTGAGTAAGGGAGGGAGTTCTAAGAATATCTTGTTATTTGAGATTTTTATCAAGTATAAAGATATTTTTGAAACAGTATTTATTGTTGCGAATATAAGCATCTCAAAGCTTATAATTAATTTGAAGTTTAGATCCAGTAGTACTAGTCACTTTTTTTTTAGTTTTCTCCAAATATTTTGAAAGAATTAAACCTTCTTGAATAGAATTCATATTAGCACTAGTATCTAGTAGAGCGATGAAATGAAGTTTGAAATCTTTAATCAGGATTATAATAGAAACATGCCATTTTTAAAAAACAATATGATTAATTTCTAATGGAATGCTTCATGATTGTGTTCATCTAGACTGCATTTAGGATTGATCAGGGGCTTTTGAAGATTCAAGAGGAGAAACCCGATTTTCAAGTTCTTGAAGTTGAGAAATAATGATTGAATTAGTTTCTTCATAGAGATTTTGCATTTTAATTTGATTTCTTGATTCTTTAACTTCGACTTTGAGCTGATTGACTTCTTGTTTTAATTCTGTAACTGTCATGGGTTTAGAGTGATAAGGTCCTTATCCTTCATAAGTTTCTATTACTTATTTTAGACTAAAAGGTTGTGCTTTTGACTCGTAACTTTATCTTTGAGCAATAGGTTCTTAAGCCTTTGTAGACCTTGAGTTTTAATTTCTGGTTCCTAAATTTTATCAGTTATATCGAAGAGGAGTCCTCTTGAGATTGATCTTTTGAGATTTATCTGGAGCATATGTTTTAACTATCATGAATACATGTAGATGAAGTATGCCTAGTGATGGATATGCCAATGAGCTCAAATCACACTCAAAGGAATACAAGGGAAAGCTAAGAACAGTAAGAACTCAGCTTTGAGTCGAAGGGAATCCGAATGGAATAAGGGAATGAAGATAGAGCTAAACTTGATTCTTGGATACAGAAATCACGACCAAGATCAAGATTAGGGCCCTTAAACTTGAATAAGATACTAAAACACCACTTAAATAAGCTTAAGACTTCACTTGGACACCGCCTTACTTGGCCTAAGTAAGGATAAGCAAGTTAAGTATTCTGGTTTGATTAAAGGAGCAAGCTTTCTTTTCTCATTCAAAGTAATATGCTTTTTGGTTACAAAAGAAGGCTTTCTAAGGCATTATGCACATGTACACAAGCTGCCAAGTGATGTTTCTTCAAAGGTAAGAAACCTCTTAATTCTAGCCTAAACTCAGTTGTGGTTAATCTTACAAATCAGCAAAGTACAAGCTTGATTAATCATACTAATTACAACCCTTAAGTCTTTCTAACCCGTTTGTTAAAGCGTAACTTCATTAGTAATCAAGTAATCAAGCCAGGAAAGAGCTACCTGCATGCGTAAGAAAGAGAAAAAGATTGCTGGTTCCTTTTACTTTATGGCTAGCCAATGAAAACATTCTTGGCTTTTCTTCCTTATTTCTCATTGGTCTTGCTTGTGGTTGAGCTGATAGCCTGATGATTGTGTCTCAACTCTATTTAACAACTAAATGATGCTGCTGGGGTAGGATTGGGCACCAAAAAGAAGGAGCACCACCAAATGCACCAATCGGCTTCAATATGGCAATTTGGAAGCCGTTTTGGGATGCCACATTTCTTGGCCAAAAAGTGAGCATGATTTGAATTTCCTTCCATGGAGGGAAACCTTAGGATGTATATTAACTTCCCAAAGTGATAAATTCGGTTTATCACATCATTTGCTGGCCAAAATCATTAGCTAAACCAAACCTTGCATAACCAAGCGCCAACAGCACGGCTTGCAAAACGGACCCGGTTCTTCAAGTTGCACTTAACTTAAGTTGATTTTCTTGATTGGACCAGGTAGCTAACATCTTGAGGATCTAAAATATACAAAAATTAGGGACTTAAAGCTCAAGGAGCCCTAAGTAATTAAGTAAACAAAACCGGGCTTAAAATCTGCCTGGAACCCGGGTGTGACTGTTAGCTCCCTCTGCAAAATGTGAGTGATCTTTTGTACTTTGGATGGTGAATTAAGACTCCCTAGACCTGTTTGGGCATCCTCATTGAATTGGCTAGATTGGAACTCTATTACCCTCCCGTTGCTGAGAAAATTTGATCCTCAAATCGACTAGGTAGTCATCTGGAAGATAAGGACTCAAATATGCCACATTGAATATGGATGAAACTCCAAAGTCACCCAATAAATCAATCTTAAAAGCATTGTCATTTACCTTTTCCAAGACCTTAAAAGGATCTTTAGCTCTTGCCATTAGCTTATTCTTGTAGTTTGAAGGAAAACGTTCCTTCCTTAAGTGAATCTAGACAAGATCTCCTGGCTGAAATACCTTCCTTCTTCTATGCGTGTTAGATTGGGCTAAATATGATGCATTGGTCTTCTTTATTTTTCCCTTAACTAACTCATGGATCTTTTGGATTTCTTCTACCCTTGCTGCTGTATCTGCACTTGGCTTTTGGTCTAATGGTTGTGGAGTAAGATTAAGGGGGCTAAGGGGATCAATCCCATAAACCACCTTAAAGGGGGATAAACCAGTAGCCTTACTAGGGGCCTTGTTATAAGCAAACTCAACATATGGTTAAAGCCAATCCCAAGCCTTGGCGTGAGGTTAAATCAAAGCTCTTAGGAGAGTTCTTAAGGTTTAATTTGTAACCTCAGTTTACCTATCAGTTTGTGGATGACAAGTGGTACTGTACTTGAGTTTAGTACCCAATTTCTTCCACAAGGTCATCCAAAAATGAGTAACAAACTTAGTATCCCTATCAAAAATAATGGATCTAGGAATACCATGTAATCTTATCACCTCCTTGAAATACAGCTCCGCGATGTGTGTAGCATCATTGGTCTTATTGCAGGGAATCAAATGTGTTATCTTGGAAAACCTATCCACCACAACAAAGATTGAATCCTTGTTCCTTTGGATTTTAGGCAAGCCTAGAATGAAATCCATGCTTACAGTAACCCAACATAACATAGGGACTGGTAGAGGTGTATAAAGGCCATGGGGAAGAGAATGACTCTTAGCCACTTAGCAAGTGCTACACCTCCTCAAGATATCTTAAATGTCCTTTTCCATCCCTGGCTAATGGTAATGCTCTCTCAACATAATCATGGTCTTGTTCTCTCTAAAATAGCTAGCTAGAGATCCTCAATGCATCTCTCTATCCAAAAGCTCACGGGTGCTACACTTAGTAATATACAAGTGTGTACCCTTGAATAGAAAACCTTCTTATACCAAGAAGTCACCCTTGGGGTGCTTTTGATAATCAGAAAACAACTCCCCAAAGTCCTTATCATTAGCATACAAACACTTCAGGCGTTTAAAACCAAGTATGCAAGCATCTAACTGAAAGAGGAGCAAACACCTCCTAGATAATGCATTGGCTCCTTGATTGAGTTTCTCGGACTTGTGCTTGATTGTAAAGTGAAATGACTGCAAATACTTAACCCATTTAGCATGGCGTGAGTTCAAATTGTGCTAGCCTTAAATGTATTTCAAAGCTTCATGATTAGAATGCAAAATAAACTTAGTATACACAAGATAATGACTCCAGTGCTCGAGACATCACACACTTACATAAAACTCCTTATCATAGGTGGAATAGTTTTGTCTTAAATCATACAATTTCTCACTGAAGAAGGCTAATGGCTTGCCTTCTTGAGTGAGAACATCACATATACCAACTCTAGATTCATCACATTCAATTTTAAAGACTTTCTCAAAGCACGGCAAAGCAAGTGCGAGTGCTTGAGTTAGTCTCCTTTTCACTTCCTCAAAGGCATATTGGGCTTTGGGGGTCCATTTGAATGATGTACCCTTAATCACCTCTATCACGGGAGCCATAATAGCGCTGAAGTTCCTTATAAATCTCCTGTAGAAAGATGCAAGACCATAGAAGCTTCGTACGACGTGTATACTCTGTGTAATAGGCCATGTTTGAATAGCCTCTATCTTGCTCTCATCTACCTTAATACCTTGACCAGTAACAATATAACCCAAGAATGTTGTCTCATGAGTGAAAAAGGTGCATTTCATAAGGTTACCAAACAACTTTTCACGTTCAAGAACTAGTATAATCTGGATAAGATGATCTTGGTGCTGTTGCTCATTTTTGGAGTAAATCAGTATGTCATCAAAGTATACAACCACAAATTTCCCAATGTAACATCTGAATACTTGATTCATTAACCTCATGAATGTACTAGGAGCATTGAAAAGACTAAATGGCATAACGAGGCACTCATATAACCCTCCTGTAGTCTTGAATGTCGTCTTTCATTCATTTTCCTCTCGGATTCTGATTTGGTAGTATCCAGTTCGAAGATCAATCTTTAAAAACACTTGTGAGCTATGTAACTCATCTAGGATGTCCTCAAATCTCGGTATGGGGTACGTATACTTGATAGTGATCATGTTTATGGCACTGTTATCCAGACACATATGTAAGTTACCATCCTTCTTAGGAACTAGTAAAGCTAGTATGGCACAAGGGCTTAAAGACTGACGAATTAGCCCTTTGGATGTTAGCTCCTCAACTTACCTTTGAATCTCCATGGTTTCCTTAGGATTCATCCTATAACTTAGCTTATTTGGAAGGATAGAACTTGGAATAAGATCAATCTGGTGCTGATATCTTTTTTAGGAGGTAAACCTATGGGGATCTCCTCTTGAAATAAGTCACTGAAATGGGTGATTAGAGAAATGGCTATGGGCGGCTTGGTGAGGGAGTTTCTAGTTCCTCTTGAACATTCAAAATCCACTACTCAAAAGCTTTAAACTCATAATATGAGGCCTTCAAAAAGTGGTTCACTAAAGGTAAGAAGCAAATCAAAATGTTCAGGTCTTTTTTGAGGTTTACTTTTAGAGCTCAAATGAGGATAAAGGAACCAAGGTAATCTCCTTCTTCCTTTGGAAAAGGAGTATGTTTTCAAGAATCCATTATGCATTACCTTCCTATCATATAACCAGGGCCTACCTAATAAGATATGGTGTGGATCCATTGGAATAACATCACACTATAACTCATCTTGGTAGTTCTTTCTAGTTGAGAGAGAAATGAAGCATCGGGTGTTAACTTATAATCCCTTGCTTCGGTTTAGTGATTGGATGATGGGGGTGGGTCGTGGCTTGCAAACCTAGTTTCTCAATCATGCTAAGAGAAACTACATTGGGATAACTCCCTTCATCTATAACCAAGGAACAAACTCTCTCTTGAACCGTAC
Source organism: Lophocereus schottii (assembly GCA_002740545.1). Lineage (NCBI taxonomy): Eukaryota > Viridiplantae > Streptophyta > Magnoliopsida > Caryophyllales > Cactaceae > Lophocereus > Lophocereus schottii. The sequence continues at coordinate 26,838 of NCQV01127527.1, forward strand.
ACTGGGTATGGAATATGTTTTCCCTCTGCACGTCTCTGGCACCTTTTTAGCCACTTAAAATCCTTCTCAAAACTAGCATTTCACCCTCATCTACCTCCTCAACTTCCTCTAGAGTTTCCTTAAGAATACCCTCAACATCCTTCTTATTGTCCTCCTCAATTTCATGCTCTTTCATGACCTCCCGTTAGGCTAGTGTGATCATCATTCAGTTTGGCAGTTTGCAATAATGTGTACAAGCCCTTGGCATTTAAAGCATCTTCTAATGCTTAAAGGACTAGGATTAGGTGTGTTTAGAGGTGGTTGGATCTTTTGTGGAGTTTAGGTTCTTTGTGGACTAGAATGGGAAGGATTTGTAGGCTTAGGAAATAGGCTAAGGCTCCCTTTGTTAAAGGGAGGGTTCTAGGGTGGAGGCTTTGTAAACGCACATTTAAAGGGTTGCCTGGTCTTCTTTTGTTGCTCAACCTTATGAGCAAGGGCACAAACCTCATCAAAAGCAGTGAACTGTTGTAATTCAACCACATTAGCATACTTAGGCTCAAGTCCTCCCAAGTTTCTAACTATGGTTTGTTCCTCAGGTTCCTGAATGTCACACTTGATCATGAGTTTCTCAAACTAACATGTGTATTCCTCAACATTGAAGCTACCACGTGTAAGGTTATGGAGTTGAGAATAACTATCTTGAATATAGGTTGGGGGGAGAATAAATTTTTTATCGTAAGAGCAACCAACTTGACCTTCTTGTCTTCAAAAACATCCTTGTACTCAAAGATCCTTTTAATCGTGTGCATCCACCCAAGAAACTCATATGGATCAAGTTTGCCCTCAAATTCAAGAATCTCAACTCTAAGATCATTAGAGTTGACATAGGGTCTTTATTCAATCCTTGTTCTCCTCAAGGGTTCATCTTCACTAGATGAACTTAGAGGTTTGCTTGCTTCTTATTCTTTCTATTTGTAACCTAACTGAGTAGGTTCAGCATACATCTGTTGCATCTGTTTTATAAAGTCACCAAGCTGTCTCCACAAATACTCAAGTTGGGCCTTAAGTTCTTAATTAGAATCCTTAAGTTCTTGATTAGAAATGGAAATGGCTTGGTTGTTCTTCAAAATAGCTTTAAGCTTCTCTTCTAAACTTATGCTAGCACTCATTGTAGAACTTGGTGTGTAGGGTGCTGTTTGTCGATTGTGTTTGAGAAATGTGTTTGGAGTGATTTGGGAACATGGGGTGATTACCAGGCCAAGAAGAAACTCAGCTTTGATACCAAAGTTGATGGATACTCCGACTAACTCAACTCACACTTAAAGGGATGCAAGGGAAAGCTAAGAATAATAAGAACTTAGCTTTGAGTTTAAGAGAATCTGAATAGAATAAGGGAATGAAGATAGAACTAAACTTGATCCTTGGATACAAAAATCACCACCAAGATCAAGATTAGGGCCTTAAACTTGAATAAGATATAGAAACACTATTTAAACAAGCTTAAGACTTCACTTGAACACCACCTTACTCGGCCTAAGTAAGGATAAGCAAGTTAAGTATTTTGGTTTGATTAAAGGAGCAAGCTCTCTTTTCCCATTCAAAGTAATATGCATTCTTGTTACAAAAGAAGCCTTTCTAAGGCCTTATGCACATGTACACAAGTTGCCAGGTGAGGTTTCTTTAAAGTTAGGAAACCTCTTAATTCTAGCCTAAACCCAGTTATGCTTAATCGTACAAATATGCAAAGTGTAAGCTTGCTTAATCATACTAATTACAACCCTTGAGTCTAGATAACCCCTTTTTTAAAGCTTTAACTCATTTCTAATCAAGTAATCAAGCAAGGAAAGAGTTGGTTGCATGTGTAAGAAAGAGAAAAAGGCTGCTGGTTCCTTTTACTTTGCGACTAGCCAATGAGAACGTTCTTTTGCAAACGGACCTAGTTCTTTAATTTGCACTTAACTTAACTGGATTTTCTTGGTTGGACCAGGCAGGTAACATCTAAAGGATCTAAAAATTTGGGACATAATCCTCAAGGAGGCCCAAGTAATTAAGTACACAAGACCGGCCTTAAAATCTGCCTTAAACCTAGATGTGGCTATTTGCTCTCTTTACAAAATATGAGTGATCCTTTGGACTTTTGATGGTGAATTGAGACTCCCTGGGCCTATTTGAGCATCCTCATTGGATTGGCTAGATGGGACTCCATCACCTAGGCATGGGGGAGATTTAACTTTACTCTTAATATACTTGACTATTTGAATATGCTCTTGGAACCATGCTGGCGTTTATTCTTAAGCTTTGAAATAACGGTTTGGAAATTTCTCGAAGTTTAGGGGAAAAATAAGCAACATAATTATGATGACTATGAAATCTTTGCAATTGATTTTTTTTTCTTTCATTTCATTTGAAAATTTGTTTGCAAATTCAATGGATTGTTGAATGGGTTTAACAATACTGTTAAACATGTTGTAGCCTAAAAATTGAATTTTGGTCTAAACTAATTTTATTTTTTGAGCAGAAAGGACTAAACTATTTCTTTTAATGACAGTAAAGAATGTTTTTAGATGCTTAAAATGTTGACACTGATTTTTCAGATAAGTAAGATGTCATTAAAGTAAACTATTGAAAATTCAAAATAATAATTAAGCATATCATTCACAATATGTTGAAATTCAGAAGTAGTGTATTTGNNGTCCAATGGGATCACATTCAATTATGGTGTCCAAATGGAACTATGAATGTAATTTATAACTATCTTTTTTAGCAATTTGAATTCGCCAAAAACCAGATTTCACATCAAATTTTGAAAATATTTTTTCATTATATAATTTTCCTAATAAATCTTTTTTGTTGTGAATATTTCTTTCATCAAAATCCTTTTCACATAGCAATTATACCATATGTTACATTCTATTCCAAAAAGCATTTTGAATATCAGCACAGACATAATCCCGATATATTTTTTGATCCTTAGAATTTTTGGTTGAATTTTGGGTATGACAAGTTGATCTTAAATACTCGCTTAAACAATTTCTATTTGGAGAGAAATGCTATTCGTTTTTCTTTAGCAGAGTTAATTTTAAAATTGAAGCTTCTTAGAGAAATGCAATATCTTTTTTTCATAGGAAAAGCAAATTCAAATCTAATTTCTTTTCCAAGAGTCTTTTAATAAATCCCTTTGGAATCCATAACGAAAGGACAAATTTGAATAACGAATGGAGTTCCAAGAGTATCTTGTTGTTTGAAATTTTTAACAAGTATAAACATATTTTTGAAACAATTTTCATTGTTGCAAATATAAGCATCTCAAAGCTCATAATTAATTTGAAGTTTAGATCCAATAACACTAGTTATTTTTTTCTTTAGTTTTCTCAAAATTTTTTAAAAGAACCAAACCTTCTTGAATACAATTCATATTAGCAGTAGTATCTAGTAGAGGGATGGAATGAAGTTTGAAATGTTTAACTAGGATAGTAATGGAAACATACCATTTTTGAAAATCAATTTGATTAATTACTAAAGAAATGCTTCATATTGCTCATCTAGATTACATTTAGGATTGATTAGGGGGTTTTGAAGATTCAAGAGAAGAAACTCGATTTTGAAGTTCTGGAAGTTAAGAAACAAGGACTGAATTCATTTTTGTATAGAGATTTTACATTGTAATTTGATTTTTTAGTCCTTTAACTTCAGCTTTGAGCTGATTGACTTCTTATTTTAATTCTTTGACTGTTATGGGTTTATAGTGATGTGATCCTTATCCTTCATAAGTTTCTATTACTTGTTTTAGACTAAAACATTGTGTTTTCGACTCGGCAGCTTTATCTTTACATTATAGGTTCTGAAGCATTTCCAGACATTGAGTTTTAATTTCTGGTTCCTCAATTTAATCGGTTATGCTGAAGAGGAGTTCCTCTTAAGATTGATCTTTTGGGATTTATCTAACACATATGTTTCAACTATCATGAACGCATGTAGATGCGGTATGCCTAAGCATGGGAGAGATTTAACTTTGCTCTTAATGTGCATGACTATTTGATTATGCTCTTGGAACCATGCTGGACGATTTTTCTTAATCCTTTGAAATGATGGCTTGTAAGTTTCTCAATGTTTAAGGAAAAATAAGTAACATAATTAAGACAACTATGAAATCTTTGCAATTGATTTTTTTCTTTCAGTTCATTCAAAAATTTGTTTACAAATTCGATGGATTGTTGAATGCGTTTAATAATACCATTAAAAATGTCCTGGCCTTTAAAGCCGAATTTTGGTTCTTTTATTTTTTGAGTAGAACGTCTAAACCATTTCTTTTAGCAACATTAAAGAATGTTTTTGGATACTTAAAATGTTGATATTAATTTTTTAAATAAATCAGAATGTGTTGGATAATTTTGAGTGTAAATAAATGCCGCACGTATACGACTATTGACGTAGTATGTGAGGGTCGTCTTCTTAAGGACAAGGATGAGATTAAGGTAACTGAGTATGAAAGTAAACTAATCTAGCATCATTCTAAGTTGATTTAATAGTAAACAAATAAAACGACTCAAATTCTAAATAATCTCTAATTATTCGCAAACTTTAATAGTATCTAAATATACCAAACCAAACTCGAGCACATTGAAGTAATCTAATGCTAAACGTAGTTACCAGCATAATCTAGGGACCAAACATGATTCATAATCCTTCATTATGAAATGAATACCATTGAGGTTGCAAACAAAACTAAACATTATCAGCCATAACACGAAATTGCAAATGCCAAGCACTTGTTTCATTGAGTCAGAACTTCCCAGATTTGAACAGAATAAGTGAAAGCCAGTATAATGAGGAGGGCAGCAGGGTTTGGGGAAAGGATTAAACGTATCAAGTGAAAGCATAAATTGAGAGCAGAAAATGCAAAATCGAACTAAAGCTTGAATCGAAACAAAGCAGCAACAGAACCAATTAATACCTAGATTTAGAACCAAATAGTCAGAGAATCGGCAAAGGGGGATTTCTATTGTTTCAGCAACATTCAACTAAAAGCATTACGAGAAAAGAATAACAGAGACCAAATCCAGAATTTGTGAAGGAGATAGGCCAAGCTCCACTAATGGCGACGCGCATTGTTTAGCCGAGAACCCAGAACTAGTCATGCCAAATTCTTTGCGATTCCAAGCCAGAAAGCACGATTAACTACTCCAAGTCAACTACTAAGCTTCGAATATATAAAACGCAAGCTGGAGATTAAATTTAACAACTAAAAATCAAAACAAATAACTCAAATCGATCCATGGATCACTAAAATTGAACACAAAAATAAACCCTAGGTTCCTAAAACTCGAATTAAACTAACAAAGAATCCTAAATAAAACCTGAAAAACTTAAAACTAACCTAATTTAAAACCTATTTCCTCTGCCTTAGGCGCCACAACCTTTGATATATACTTAGCCTGACTCAATCTCACCCTTCATTCGAGTGGTATCGTGGATGTCAAGAGGGGGATGATGATGTGGGTGTGCCGGCAGATGAGAGAGGATGGTGGTTCGGATGAGACAGGGGATGATGGTGCTGCACTGTCGAAGAGAGAGAGAGATGAAGATAATGGTCTTGTTGATGGTTGAAGAAGAACTAGGGTGTCAGGTTTTCAGCCCCTGAAGATCGAGAGAGAGAAGAGAGAAATGAGGAGTTTAAATGAGGAGGGTAGGCACGTGCGGCATGCGTGAGGGGGGAAATGGGTAGAAATTAGGATTTTTTTTCTTATTTTTGTTTTCTTACCTTAACTTTTTCCAATTTATCCAATACCTACAAAATTAAATAAAATCAAATAAAAATCTAAAAATAACAATCATTATAAGCATACAGATAACAAGAGGGGGGTTGGATTATATTATTCATTGTCAAGAAAATTGCAAAGATTTGTAGTAGTCAACTCCATGATGGAAGTCGGCACCTCATCTACCCATATATGAGAATAAAAAATGAACGGTTGGAGGTGAGTGGCATCATGCACCACTCGATTCCCGCCCTTTCTAACACAACTCCATGCATAATAGGAACAAGTTGCCACTACCTTGAGAATCTCTGAGATGCAAAAACCTAAACCTAAACTAGGTTCGGACTTATTACGAAGTTTGGAGATAACTGAGAGGCAGTCACCGTCTATGACTAAACTGGAGAACCCCACTAGCTGAGCTTGACGGAGTCCGAACCAGCAGGCTTTGGCTTTAGCTATGTCTGGACTCGGGAAGCCTACATCTTGGTGAGTCCCATCTAGAACCGCGTCTTTGAGTGAGTCTCTAACCACGAAGCCTAGGCCACGTCCCCAGTCACCTAGACGGCCGGCATCGAAATTGAGTTTCCAGATACCTGAAGGTGATGGCACCCATTTCTCGACTTGGGAGTCTAGAGTAGCTTGGGGGATGAGTCTTGCCTCACGAAAGTCGTGGACAAACGCAATGGCTCGATGTGCCGGGCACTCG
>NCQV01127539.1:0-10352 GCA_002740545.1 Lophocereus schottii
ATATATATATTACTTTTCACCTGTGAAAAGAATTTCAATTTCTAAAATGTTTTCCAAAAACGTTTTTATGCGTGTCTCTTGTAATCAATCTCTTTGTGAGTGGAGAAGCTTTTAGAGTTAAGGCTGCTTATATCTTTATTCCTTAGATACTACAAAAGTATGGCCCGTACTTGGAGTTGTTATTATTCACACAACTAGGACACTCTACTACATTAAATTGTTTTGTTCTTATATAGGATACAATAAGTATCTATTTATAGCTCCTACTACTCTTATAAATTTTCTTATGTTACACTCCTTCCAAATCTCAGAAATTACTGCAACTAACAGGCTCATTCTCTATTCGCATGATTCTAAAGTGCCCTGACATTTGGTCACAAACCATTGTATTTCTTTCCACATATTCTAGGTTCTAGCCAGCTGCTTGAACTAGACAAGAAGGTTAATCCATACTGCTTTTGTTATTGGACACTAAAAGAGTATGTGGTCATGTGAATTACAGCTTAGAATAGCACAGCGCAGACACTCAGTTTGCACATTTGGACCTTCTAGTTTAGTATTTCCCATGTACCAAGTCTATTGTGCATTGCTAGCTACAGAATGAAATTGTGACTATCCATGACTGCGCGTTAAAAATTGTCTTCCAACATGTGTATAAAACGATTGATAATAGGCTTTGATAGAGAAATTTCCAGAATTTTGATAGGAATCAATCTGCCTTCTTGGATAAATCTGATCTCCATGACTAGTATATTCCTTAACCTTTCAGTTTCTTCTATCTCAAGTACTCTCATACTTGGCGTCGTATTCCTTTCTTGCTTAATTTCTAACTAAAATGAATTGAAAGTGTGCACCCTAAATGAAAAATATTTCTTCATCTTCACAGTACAAGGGTGTCCACATTACGCTCTACATCACAGTTTGAATTCATTTATGTTTTTGTGCTTCTCAGGCAAAGTTAGAATTTAATCCACCATCTAACTGAAAGAAGGCAATTGTCATTATAATTGCATGGTATGACGGCTTACTAATTCTCGAGGTAAGATTTGCCAAATTATACTAAACATAAACCAAACTTTTGGTGCATGGTAATTAATAAGAGTTTAATAGTTTTTTAAGATATGTTTGACAAATAGAAATTTATGAAATATTTTAATATTATTAGCTGCCTTGCTCATTTAGGATAATAATAATGCTCTGGCTAGAAGCATTCCTTTGCATTTCATTTACTTGATTGGTTAAATAAGGCTAAAAATTAGGGCGTTAATTACTGATGACGATAGCTGGGCTTTAATTGCCAAGTTTGAGGAATGATATGTCAAGGTTATCAGCTAAATTAGAGAAAAGAAATGCTAGTAATTATTATAAAGTAAACTCATACACTTAACCATTATTTGCTAGAGAAACGATTAACTTCATGCGAGTACATCACACCCCATTTGAACTAAGTGTGCCTTAGTATTCATTTCCCTCCTTTTTATGCCCACTTCACTAGACTTTCTCCATTTCGTTATTCTCTTGCACATTTTAATGAAAACCTGAGTAAAGCCCATAAAAACCTTAATCACAACTAATAATCAAGACGTCAACTATAGGTATATAATTTGGTGCTCTTGGGGACCAAACATTGTGCTAACAGGATAGAAGGTTTGGTGTCTGAGTTCTAGAAACCCTTACAATTTGAATAATGAATATGAGGTACCTTTGTGATATATCTAATTACATATGAGTAAATTAGTTTGATCATTTGTATTTGATCAAAAGTGTAGAATATGTGGAGTTACAATTTCAAATCAAATGTAACTTGGTACTGCAAGATAATAATGAAGCAAAGATCTCGTATGAATGCTTAGCGTGACTTGGGACATAATTAAAGGATTGTGCTGAACGATTGTAAATTCGACATTTTAGTTGCTCACGGTCATATAACATGAGAAGCATAAGGTCTCCAATCGGAAATAACATATTGATGATTCGCAATCATGCATTATCTCACCAGCTCACAAACATAAAGAATCCCTCAATGTCATGTGATTATGTGCTTGACATGATATTATATGTTTTGATATCAAGGAACATTTGTTTTAAGTTAAGAGTCACTTGATCATGGATATATAGTTGCTTGTATTTTATTTTTGTGTGTAGTTGATCTCAAGCAACTCCCACAAAAGTTCTCTGGTTCATTGACTACGCAAAGCTTCAGCACTAGAGTTCACCCACGTTGGACTTTCGTCATTGAGGACATTGACAGACATATAAAAAATAGACCCCTGTTAGATTCATAAAATTCCAACAACTTGAATTGATCGTAAAATGAATTTTATATTAATATGATCAAATACATTAAAATTGGAATTTGGTCTCTGCCTATTAAAAATAAAATTGTGTATTTATATATAATTCCATGGTGACTAAACGTGGCTCAAACTATTGTACTTAGCTATCTATAAATTGCTTAAATTTTGGCTTTGTTGTCTGCCCTTAAAACAAGTTTTGCTTCACATACGCAAAATTGGGTTAATTAAATTATTTTGATTTATTAACTAGAATTATCTTGCTCATCCTTTTGAGATCAATTACTAATGCAAGATCAATTTAGTGGACATTCACTACTTGACAGCTGGTTAAACTTTGGATACAATGAAAGAGGATGCAAATGTATTCCAAAATAAGGAAGTTGGCCAAAAGCATTTTATGGAAAAAGATGGCTATAACAAACCTTGTTGAGAATGTAAAGTGTTGGCGTTAAAGAATGAAAAGAAGCTCATTTGCACTTAAGAATGCATAGGCATATTAAACGAATGCTAAAAGAGCTCTTCTCCAAGCCCAAAAAAAGCGAAGAAAAGACTGAGCAGCTATTAAGAAAATGGTCGTAAGCTAAGGCCCACGAACCAGCCTATAGCCATTATAGAGAAGCATTAATAGAATATTCCAGTGGCATCTAATGGCTACTTCCTTCAATATCTTGTAATAGTCTGATTCTCATTACTTATAAATAGAGACCTTGTTAAAGAAGAAGAGTATGAACGCAGGAATAGAAAGAGCTACATTCTTATCCTACGTCTTAATGTACTCTTGAGTGAATAATTGAAATCATTGACCTTTGCTCACACATTTAAGATTCCTTGTGAGGTAAGAAGCTTAGTGTAGTTCTTCTTGTAAGTAACAGGTTAGTTGACAAAGTTATCCTTCCTAAGTAGGGACATAAAAGAAATCACTTCAAGAGGTTCTTGAAGCATGTGTTCTCATCAAGGTCCTTAGCTGATGCTTGGTTATGTAATCTCAAAGCAAATTAATACAACTTGATTTAATCCTAGGGAAGGATCCTTAGCTAGGACGTAGCATAATTAGAGGGGTGAACATCTTTAATAAATACAACATTCTTTACATTATATTATTCACTAATTCTTCTAAGCTTCCTTGATTGATTAGCTTAACGTTCTTGATATTATTGTTCAGCATCTTTGAGTTTGCTATATTATTATATGACTTGTGCTTGAAGTTTTTATTTATTCTCATCTGGAGCCCCCTTATTCACCCCATCTAGGGTGACTTAGCTAACTTAGGACCATTCTTCCCTGCTATTGTTATATGACTTGTGCTTAAAGTTTTTATTTATTGTCATTTGGAGTCACCTTATCTTTAATAAATACAACATTCTTTGCATTCTGTTATTATATGACTTATGCTTAAAGCATCTAGGTCCTTGAGGGTTTTAGGAAAGTAATTGAGGTAGCAAACTTTTCATCTTGTAAATCCTATTTTTTGCTCATAGCGTTTCTCACTATCTGTTTATTGCAGTCTTGATTTATGAATATGTCCTCCCTTTTTTCCAAGGTTAGGAGTACGTACAAGTTTCCCAACTATGTTCTCATGGACAAAGAGAAATTAGATTCAATGAAGGCATTGATTAGGAGATCTACAATGGCTTCATGAAACCATGAATGCTTTAGAAATAGTAATATTGTCTTCTTTAAAACTAGCTTGACTTTGGCATCTCATTTTTCTAACTCCATCTTCCTTCACAGGCTAAACTTCTACCATTGGGAGAATAATGTTTCAGCTCCGAAAATTGAGGCTACCAATTTTACACCGACCCCTGGGTCCTTATGGAAGAGGCACACAGTTTTGTTAGGTACTTTGGTGGAAAGCTACTGCTCAAGTTGCAAACCAGTGACCTCTTTTCATGTCAGTGGATCCACCCCAATCCATGTTTTATGTTAGGAATCTATCTTGGATGACATGGTGAAGATGAAAAAGGCAACCAAGTTATCAATTTTATTAACCATGATAGCAACTACGCAACGCATCTTCATTGGTTTATGACTCATTTGGTATTTCTCTTTCCTGTAACTTTCCTTTTCTCTATTAACATTTATATGATGCCAATGTTCATAAATCTTTTCATAAGGGACCATTGTCAATGCTCCTATATCGAGCCTAAACATTAGTGTGGCTGAGAAGAAGAGCCTGTAGTGTACGTGGAGGTTTCATTAGTCTCAGAATCAGAATGCCCTAAACTTCCATTTCCTCCTACTTTCACTGGGGTAAGTACATTGCTAACCTTGTCATACCCCCTTTAATAATATAAATTGATTTTCATATGCTATTTACTTGTGCTGACTTAATATGGTGGAAAACCCAAACTTGTGGGTTCGCTTTTGAAGATGATGTTAGGGCTTAGAGGCCATGTGCACCTCATTTTAGAATGCAATCTTCTTCCAGAGAACAACATATACTTGAATCTTCCCATGTAAGAGAGAGGAGCCCATGTCCAGAGTCTCCACTGGAGGTGTAGCCACTCCAAGCCTATAATCCTGAAGATCCTTATGCTATGTCTGCTTCCTTAGGGGAACCCTATGCACCCTATATTTTGCATGGTTATCCCACTTCTGGAGTAGTGCATGATGATCCTCCGTGCCATTCTCGACCCCCTATGAGTGATCCCTAGTCCAACAAAGGCACAAACCATGCCTCGATCAATTCTAGTTATACCTCATACTATGTTGACTACCTCTTTGGTAGAGGTAGCAGTGGCTTCCCAGACAATCAGTATGGTAGACTGGTTAGAGTTTTGTATGATGCTTTTGCTATAATTGTATGATGTAATACAATTAAAAACTTATGTAATGAAATTCAAAACTTATGCAAGCTTGAAACAACTATTGAAAATTATCCCCCATTTCCCCTAAAAATAAAAAATAATGAAAACAAAAAGGCACAAGAAGTATTGAGAGCTTTTTTGTCTTGAGTAATAATTATTTAATTTTATTGAATAATTTCCAAATCGGAATTACAAATCAGGAGGGTGAGAAAAATAAAAACAAATAAAATGGCACGCTAGCCCGCCAGTGAACCCAGCTAGGTTCTCTACTAGGATACTATAGCCAAGTCTAAATTGGATTAGGCATCCTGCCCAATCCAATTTGGACTCAACAGTTAAGTACAGCGAGAATAGGAACCATGTGGGTCTATCTACTAAGTTATCTAAAATCTGCTTGGATTGGAACTAAATGTATCATGCAGCTATAAATTGAGGTTGTCTATCTTTTGATTCTCATGTTGTTTAGGGCAATCTCAATTAAAAAAAAAAAATCACAATGTCTTTTGAAAAGGCTTTAACTTCTTGGCTCCTCTCGCTTAATATCGCAGATAAGTATGAGCTTAAGAACCTTTCTCGAACAGTCCTTGTGGGGTTGTGATGCATCCACCGAGGGTTCAAGTTAAAACACAAGTCAAGAGTGAAAGTTTAAAACCAAGGGAGAATACAATCAAGGAAAAACCAAGGAAAGTGGTACATAATATGTTGGTTGTAAGGCAGCAAACACGTGAGGTAGGGGATAGAATTTGGAATCAAGGGATTCTAAATGAGAAAATGAAAAGGAACTTGATGTATCTCCAAAGGATTAAATGAAAACTAAAGCTAGCAAGCAAGAACACACGACTTGTAAACTGAAATCTAGCTTAGCTCCTTTTGAACCCGTGTAGATAAACAAGGTAGAATGATAGAACTAAACCTTTGTTTGGATACAGAAACACCACTAAACAAACGTTTAGGGCCCTTAACCTTAATTAGGATACAGAAACACCACCTAATTAAGAGTTAAGACTTTACTTGATCACCACTTAGTTCGGCCTAAACTAAGATAAGCAAGTGAAGTGTTTACGGGGAAACAAGAGAAATGCTCTCAATTCTGGTTTTTTTTTTTTATTCAAATCTGATTGATATCTTACAAGGGCCATGTGTTTGCCTTTTAAACAAGCCTAGATAGCAAGTACACACACAAGCACACACCTCTACCTTACCCTCCTAGTGAGGAAACGTATTAACTTTGCTAAATCCACACGGTTAGTGCTAACCATGCTCTAACCTATCTTTAACTTAATTAAATTACGTTTAAAACATTAAACAAAGATAATACAAGATGTTTACAACATAACCATGCTTAATTAAACCTAATACAAGCAGCTTAGCAAAAATAAACAAAGAAGCCAACAATTTGTAGGGAGCACTTTACGGCTAGCCAATAGGATTCAAGAACATGTTTTGCTGCCTTTGCCTTTTATTGGTTGTTCTTTTCAAGCGGAACTCCTTTTGCAGCTGATTGTTGAGCTTTTAGACAGCTAGGGATGTGTGCCAGTCAGCATTGGAAGCAACCAAGCCAAAGGAAACCCACTTGAGAAGGAAAACTAGCTGCTGCTATAAACTGGGTTTGTGCTGGCAGAATGTAGGATCTGATTGTAGGCCATGTTTCCTAGGGCAAACGTGGTCACAACTTGTCCTTCCATACATGGTTGGAAATATTGAGAAGTCTCTAACAGGTCCAAGTGGAATTACTCAATTTGGAGTTTATTTGCCTGATGAAAATATCAAAATGATCAGGCTGGTTTGAACCAGGTCTCAGTCTGCACTGTTTGGAAGATTGACCTGGTTCTTCATCTTCCACTTGACTTAACTTGATTTTATCATTTGGAAACCAAAATATGTAAAAATATGTAAAAATATAAGACTTAAACCAAAATATATCATAAGAAATAAAAAGAACAAAACTGTGTACATTCTGGCCTTACTGGGCAGTTTTGACACCTTAGGATTATTTGCTAATTTGAATGGGTAACTGAAGTCCAAATGGGATAAAACTTGACTTGTACAAAGCTAACTTTCTGAACTTGAATACCAATGAAAAATATTAGACTTAAACCCTTAGGATGATTGAGTAATTAAGCACACAAAACGGGTTAGCTGCTAGAATTAACCCTTGCCCTGCAGTTTCAATGCTTAAACAAAACTTAGATGATTTATTCATCTTTTAACTAGCATAATAAGATTACCCAATTGATTTGCTTCCTTTTAAACAAATCGGTTTAGTTAATCATTTCTTCTACTTACTTCAGTTCTAGTTGAAATAAGATCAGCCATGCAAACAGGTCTCTTTTGATCTTGGAGACTCTTTTCTTGTCTTTCCCCTTGCTGATTTGAAAGGTGGACATAGGGGACTTCTTGGACTTGCTTCGAACCAATACTTCAAATGCTCTTAACTCAAAATTGGGAGCTTTTAGTAATGGTTCTGAAATAGATTGACAGAAATTTGGGTTCAGTGTTTTGGGTGGGGGTGGGGTGGATGAAAGATTGGTGGTTCATGAAAAGTGGTGGGATGGTTGAGATGCTAATGGCTTCTAGGTGGATGGTGGGTGTCCATTACGAGCATTTCTCTTTCATCCGCTTCTATCACCACTTCTTCAAAAACATCCCCATTTTTCTCTTCAATTTTCTCCTCTAATTCAATCTCCATGGCTGCTTCCCATTCGGGCAAGGTGATGAATTCCTTATTGGGGCAGTTCGAGGGTGTGTGACCTAAGCCTTGGAACTTAAAACACCTCCTAGGTTTCAAAGGGCCGAAGTTAGGTCTATGGAGAGGGATTAGGCTTTCTTTGAATATTACCTCATGTTGTCTCATTAGTGCATCAAACCTTTCTTCTAGGGTCATGCTTGTAGCATTCATGCTTGAAGTAGGTGGTTTAAGCAAGTGATTCAACACGGACTATGGTGTCACGGTCGTGCTTAGGAGGCACAGGGTGGCCGTGTTACTTTTCTGCCACACACGTCTAAAAATAGCCAGTTTGAGGTTTATGTTTGGGAATGCGTTTGGCTGGCTTTAGAAGTGTGAGGGATGTACCAGGCCTAGGAGAAGCCAAGCTCTGATACCAAATATGATGTATCCGCCAAGGGTTCAAGCTAAAACTCAAGTCAAGAGTGAAAGCTTAAAACCAAGAGAGAATACAATCAAGGAAAAACCAAGGAAAGTGGTACGTAATATACTGGTTGTGAGGCAGCAAACACGTGAAGTAGGGGATGGAATTTAGAATCAAGGGATTCTAAATGAGAAAATTAAAAGGAACTTAATGTATCTATAAAGGATTAAATGAAAACTAATGCTAGCAAGCAAGAACACACGGCTTGCAAACTGAAATCTAGCTTAGCTCCCTTTGAACCCGTGTAGATAAACAAGGTAGAATGATAGAACTAAACCTTTGTTTGGATACAGAAACACTACCAAACAAAAGTTTAGGGCCCTTAACTTTAATTAGGATACAGAAACACCACCTAATTAAGAGTTAAGACTTTACTTGATCACCACTTAGTTCGGCCTAAACTAAGATAAGCTAGTGAAGTATTTAAGGGGAAACAAGAGCAATGCTCTCAATTCTAGTTTTTTTTTTAATTCAAATCTGATTGATATCTTATAAGGATCGTGTGTTTGCCTTTCAAACAAGCCTAGCTAGCAAGTACACACACAAGCACACACCTCTACCTTACCCTCCTTGTGAGGAAAGGTATTAACTATGCTAAATCCACACGGTTAGTGCTAACCGTGCTCTAACATATCTTTAACTTAATTAAATGACACTTAAAACATTAAACAAATTGATACAAGATGTTTACAACATAACCATGCTTAATTAAACCTAATACAAGCAGCTTAGCAAAAATAAACAAAGAAGGCAGCAACTTATAGGGAGCACTTTACGGCTAGCCAATAGGATTCAAGAACATGTTTTGCTGCCTTTGCCTTCTATTGGTTGTTCTTTTCAAGAGGAACTCCTTTTGCAGCTGATTATTGAGCTTCTAGACAGCTAGGGACGTGTGCCACTCAGCATTGGAAGCAACCAAGCCAAAGGAAACCCACTTGAGAAGGAAAATTAGCTGCTGTTGTAAACTGGGTTTGTGCTGGTAGAATGCAGGGTCTGATTGCAGCCCATGTTTCCCAAGGCAAACGTGGTCATAACCTATCCTGCCACACATGGTTGGAAAGCTACTCTAACAGCTTCAAGTTGAATTACTCAATTTGGAGTTTATTTACCTAACGAAAATATCAAAATGACCAGGCTGGTCTGAACCGGGTCTCAGTCTACACAGTTTGGAAGATTGACCTGGTTCTTCATCTTCCACTTGACTTAACTCGATCTTATGACTTGGGCCACGTATCTAACATGTTGAGGACCCACAATATGTAAAAATACAAGACTTAAACCAAAATATATCATAAGAAATAAAAAGAACAAAACCGCGTACATTCTGGCCCTGCTGGGCAGTTTTGACACCTTGGGATTATTTGCTAATTTGAATAGGTAAATGAAGTCCAAATGGGATGAAACTTTATTTGGTGCAAAGATAACTTCCTGAACTTCAATCCCAATGAAAAATATTAGACTTAAACCCTTAGGGTGATTGTGTAATTAAGCACACAAAAAGGGGTTAGCTGCTGGAATTAACCCTTGCCCTGCAGTTTCAATACTTAAACAAAACTTGGATGATTTATTCATCCTTTAACCAGCTTAATAAGATTACCTAGTTGATTTGCTTCTTTTTTAAATCAAGGGTTGGAGGGATATCCTTTAGCTTGGCCAAGTCAAAATATCATGGGAATTTTTTAGAGCTGCTTCTACCTATTGAGATTCTAAACTTCACCTCTTCCATTTTAGGGGGTGTGAATTGTGCCCTCTAAGATAGGAATTTAGTGCTATCATAGGCTTTTCACTCTATTGTCCTCCTATTTTTTCCATTTTCCTTGAAAGATCTATCCTCTCAATATAGTAGTGTTTTAGATCTAAGGAGAATGTCTCTACTATACTCATCGGGGATAAGGTAGATTTTTATCTTTGATTTTTTATTTTGAAAAGGGAACAAATAAGTTGCTGAGGGCATTTGTAACCATAGAGCTATTCTTCTTCGTCTTCTCAGGCCTTCCTATTTGTGGGTTACTTTAAAAAAAATGGAGCACCAACGCTTTTGAGTTTGGTGGAGGGTGTGCGTCACAACCAAACATTTATGCCACTCATGGTCGCTAAAA
>NCQV01127578.1:183-12743 GCA_002740545.1 Lophocereus schottii
AAAAAAAAAAAAACAAACAGAGAGGAAAGAACAGGGCGGCGAACAGAACAGGGAAGAGGAGAAGAGATCTCACATAGCCACCCAAATTAACTCCCATCAAATGATTCAGGAAAGAAATATACCCCAGAATATTTGATAAAATCATATTCTGTCATACTTTCCTTAATTTCTTCATTTGCTCAAATTTAGCCTCTTAGTTCGAAGTAGGGCAGATGGAAGTTTGATCAATCTTTGCAGGAGAAGCAAAAAAACCAAAAAAAAGGAGAGGATTATTCTGCTAAGATTTTTGCCTACAATATGATTCCCATGTCCCGGTCTGAATTCCCGATCACCATCCTTCCTCCGCAATAAATCCCACGCAAAAAAAAGACTCAAAATTGAATGCTTTGCTCTCACTCTGTCCATCACCTTCGAGCCTGTGCAAGACGCGGTTCTCAATCTCTTGGCCAGAAATTCCATGCCCAGATCATCAAACTCGGCCTCCATCAATATGGGCCACTGCCCAACTCCCTACTTCAAATGTATGGAAAGTGTGGGGTTATTGATGACGCACTCCAAATGTTCGATGAAATGTCCCAAAGGGACCTTGTCTCCAGGGCTTCAACTCTCACTACCCACAACTATGATGGCCTTCCCTGGAGAACGTTGTCTATTTTCGCCGAAATGTGGGAGCATGACAGATTACAACCTGACCATTTTGTGATTGCTAGCTTTGTTAAAGCCTGTGCTAGCCTAGGTGATGTTAGATTGGGCAAACAAATGCATGCTTACTTTGTTCGGTCACCCTTTTTTATGATGACAGTGTTGCCAAGTCCTCTCCTGCTGATATGCATTCCAAATGATGCTCGCCAAAAATTTACTATCTTGGAGTGCTTTGATGTCCGGGTTGGTGCCAAGCAATAGCGGGATTGATGCATTCAGTGTTTTCTATGAAAAGGAGGAAAGGGACTGATTAGGGAATTGACCCATTCTTACCGTCAGCCATTATTGCAACATGTGCTAATATGAAGATGTTAGAGCTGGGAAAGCAAGTTCATTGCTTGGCTTTAGCGCTTTGCTTCGACCCCAACTTATTCGTCTCTAATGCACTGGTTGATATGCATGCCAAATGCAATGACCTCAAATTTCCCACTATGTGCATCTATCGCATGTTCGAGACCCAGCCGCTTCAAAAAAAAAAAAAGGAGAGTATAAACGTTCATACCTGGTTTACGCAGCTAGGTCTCGAAAGGGGCATCTGTAGGAGGCAAAATAATAATAATTATTATTATTATTATTCGTTCAATTAAGATCCGCCACGTGGAAATCCAATTTTTTTTATTTCACCCAATTACGCATTGCCACGTGTTAAATTAAATATTTGATGAATAATTATGGTGGCAAATTGAAAAGCGCCACGTGTCATAAATGATATAGAAAATAAATTATTATTCCCTTTCCTTTTAAAGAATAATTAATAGGGAATCTTCATTCCGCTCCTCTATAAAAAGGGCGCTCCTCCTCCCATTTTGGAGGTCGGCATTTGAGAAAAACTCACAAGAGCTCAGAAACTCTCTCTGGAAAAAGACAACAAGCACTCCAAATACATGTCGTCTACTTTTCAGAGATCAAATTCTCGATAGAGATTAAGCCTCTCAGGCTCTCCCTCGAAACAAGTTATTCAAGATTATTCAAGGACATCGAATCAGAGGATTTATTATACTTGTTTCTTGTAACAATTATACAGAGATTGTACCCATATACAATATCAATACAGAAATTCAATTTGTTCATCAATTTCTTGTCTAATTTATTTTAGGCTCGAAATTTGTGTATACAATCTCACTCTATGAACTTTTTCCTAATAAGATGGAATTGCTATTTGCTATTGAAGTTGCTATGGTGAGAGCAATGCATGGTGCGATCGTCCTCTCTTACATTTCCAAGGCCTTTATGCAGACTGCCTTCGGGACCAGACAATTTTTTGTGTTTTTATTACTTTGGTTTTACCTTGATGTTAAGCATCAGCAAACTGATCTTTGCCACCCTATATGTTGTCTCGGTGATCTTCTCAAATACCCAGACAATATTCGTGAGGACATATTATTGTCTGATGGCCAAGAGGAAAGCAACCGTATTCCTGTAGTGATCTTTTTTCATATTTTTAGCATTTTTACTTGTGTATGGTGTGAGAAGAGGTTGGATCAGTTTTTCTTGACCTCCCTTTCCTGCGCTCTATTATAGCAAGCTTTCTACATGTGGAACCTCCAGGCTTGTGGTTTTTTACTAGAATCCATGATTACCAGTTTGGAGTATTGTGACATCTCCACCTATAGTTCTTGGTGGAAGTTGCTGTAAAAATCACAGCTGAATTATCCTCTTATCAAGAGGGACACTATAACCAAGTTTTTTTTAATATGAAAATTATATGTTGGAATACTCAAGGTGTTAAAAAAGCACAAGTATTACAAGAAGTTAAATTCTTGACCAGTACTCATAAACCTGACTTGATCTTTTTATTAGAAACTTTAGTTAACGATACTAACATTTGTAGAATTCTCCCTCAAAATGAGATTTGAACATTATGATTTTGTCTTCCTAGTTAACCACTCTGGGGGGTTAGCGATGTTGTGGAATAATGGTAATATACATGCTTCAATCCTACTAAAAGAACAAAGGGCAATCCATATGATGGTGTATGATACAACAAATGCTAAGAACACTATCACTTCAGGAATTTATACATCAACACAAAATAGAGAGAAAAATGAATTCTGGGAGCATTTATCTCAATTACATAATGTTATAGATATCCCATAGTGTATAATGAGAGATTTCAATGAAATTGCTTGCCCAAAAGAAAAATTAGGAGGCCCTGCCCCAAATACAAACAGGTTTCAACGTCTGAATAGCTTCTTAATGATGACTAATGCACAAATCCTTAAACTAACAGGCAATTTATTCACCTGAAAAAAAAGGGTGCATACGCACCTCGTTTACAAAAGGCTTGATAGAACTATTGTTAGAAATGATTGGGCTAGTCTCTATCCCGATGCCTATGAAATACATGGTAGTTTTACGTGTTCAGACCACTGTCCTATTATTGTTTCGACCCACATTCAACGTACAGGGGTTAAAGTATTTCCATTTCCCTTTCAGAATTTCTGGTGTAAATATCAAAGTGGCGACGACATTGTTTCGAAGTATTGGAGAAATAGGCACAGAGGGACTAATATGTTTATAATCATGCGAAAATTGAAAACAATCAAGTATGATTTTAAATAGTGATCGAAAAAGAACTTTGGTTGCATCCATAAGAGACTTGCCAAAAATGCTCATGAGGTTGATATGTGGAGGAAAGGTTAATAGATAATCCTAATAGCCATAGGTTTAACTCCTGGATGGACCGCCTACTGAAACAAAGGAGAAGTTGATATTGTTTAATCAAAAATATTGGGGGAAGCTAGCTCGGAAGCAATGGCTAGTGAATGGTGATAGGAATTCCAAATTCTTTCATAATAGAGCCAATTCAAGAAGAAAGAGAAAATTAGTTGTGAAACTCTAAGATAACTGTGGTGTCTGGACTAACTCTGAGATGACTGTGGTGTCTGGATTGACAATCATAACATGATTGCAAACAAATTCCTTTTAGACTATACATAATGCTTCAAATCTGCATACAACACAATTAGAATGATCCCTAAACTTGGGTTGCCTAAACTAATTTTAGACATTGATAACATACAACTCACTAAACTTCCAAACTTGGAAGAGGTCAAGGATGCACTTTTCAGCATAGATTCTAATAAAACTCTAGAACTTGACGGATTTGGAGCGTGTTTTTTTTTTTAGAAGTATTGGCATACCGTCAGAGAGGATCTTTCAACTGCATTCTCGAATTTTCACAAATGAAAAAATACTGAAGGAAATTAATCATACCTTCATTGCGCTTATCTCAAAGATGACCGACCCCTCATAGAATAGTCATTATGGGCCCATCAGTTTGTGCTCGACAATTTATAAAATTATTTCAAAGAACGTGGTTAACA
The DNA here is from genome assembly GCA_002740545.1 of Lophocereus schottii. Lineage (NCBI taxonomy): Eukaryota > Viridiplantae > Streptophyta > Magnoliopsida > Caryophyllales > Cactaceae > Lophocereus > Lophocereus schottii. The sequence continues at coordinate 4,212 of NCQV01127578.1, forward strand.
GGTTAAGGCCACTTCTTGATAAACTAATCTCTCCATTTCAAAGTGCCTTTATATCGGGGAGATCAATCCGTGATAATATTGTACTAACTCATGAGATTATGCATAAGTTCAAGAATCTAAAAACCAAGTCCACTTGGGTAGCGATCAAGTTGGATATGAAAAAAGCATATGATAGAATTGAATGGGATTTTATTCTTAAATGTCTCCAAGAACTAGGATTCCACCCAACTTGAAACTCGTGGATGAAGGAATGCATTTCCTCAGTATCATAGTCAATAATTGTGAATGATTAACCTCAGGGTTTGTTCACCCAACTAGAGGTATTAGACAAGGAGATCCACTCTCTCCTTATATTTTCATATTACGTATGGAAGCTCTTAATCATATGCTCTACACAGAAGCTAATACCCTAAAATCGGGCATAGGAGTTAAGATAAGTCCTAGGGACATCAAAATACCATGTCTTTTATTTGCAGATGATTGCCTCCTTTTTTGCAAAGCTAACTCAAATACTTGTAATAAGCTTAAAACGATACTTGACACCTTTTGCTCAACCTCAGGGCAGCTAATTAATTACCACAAGTATGTTCTGACCTTTTCTCGTAATGCTTCTCCTGCACAAAGACATCTAGTAATTGTTGTCTTTAACATTCCTCAAAGGGATTCCTTAGGCAAATACTTTGGTTGTCCTGTTTTCCGAGGGCGGCTTTCTAATTCAACCTTTCAAGAAATTATTAATAAAGCAACTGCAAAGTTAGAGGGTTGGAAAACGAACTGCTTTTCCAAAGCTGGCAAAATAGTTTTGATACAATCCCACCTAGAATCACTACCGGCACATACAGTACAATGTTTTAAATTTTCTCAGAGTACTAGCAAATATTTAGATAAATGCAATAGAGACTTCTTCTGGAAAAAATCAAATACAGAGAAAGGTTTGCCGCTTATTGCTTGGGATAAAATTTGCTTGCCCAAAAGTAAAGGTGGGTTGGGACTGCGTAAAGTAGATGCCATCAACAAAGTCTTTCAATGTAAACTAGCTTGGAAGGCTCTCACGAATGCACCGAGTTTTTGGGTACAATCTATGCGAGCAAAGTATTTATTCAACTCTGATCTTTTTAGCTGCAAATGAAAAAACACTGATTCGCTAGTATGGAAAAGTATCTTGAAGAGTAGAGATCTCCTTAAGAAAGGAATTATTTGGAAGATAGGGAAAGGAGATCAGATCTTTTTTTGGTTTGATAATTGGATACAAAATAGGAACCTAGTAGACATAATGGAAATAGATGAAGAAAACATTTCCCAACCCGATTTAAGAGTCTGTGATTTCATTACAGAACAGTCACAATGGGATATCTTACGTTTTAAGATAGTCCTCAATAGCCACCCTATTATTCAGAAAATTCAAGGGATACCCATACGCATGTATGAAACAGAAGATTCCTTTTGTTAGGGATTAAAGAGCTCAGGTGATTTCTCTACAAAATCAGCCACTTAGATAGCTCATGGGATCCAGTCCCATGAAACTTCTAAATGGTCCTATAACTGGATTTGGCAAATTGATACTATGACTAAAATTCTTATCTTCCCGTGGCAATTATGTCATAAAGCTCTACCACTAAGAGACACTCTTTTGAGAATGGGATTTCATGGTGATCCATTCTGTCCTATATGCCTTAGTGATATGGAATCTTCAGAGCGTATATTCAAAGATTGTCAACTAGTCAAGAAGGTTTGAGAAATTGCGGACAAACATAATTGGCTTCCATTCAGTGTTTCTCCGATTGAATGCCAAGACTTTTCCCAATGTTTGGGTAAGATTAAGTCCTCTCGTAACTCAAAGTTAAAGCAAAGGTTTTCGTTTCTATTGTGGAGTATCTGGAAATCTAGGAATGCCACAGTGTTCAGGAATGAAATCTTCAATCCACTAACTTGCCTCATTTTGGCCAAAAAAACTAATGCAGAATGGAGAATTCGAACTTGTATGTCGGTTGATACTAAAGGGAGGAGCCCTTCTTCTTCCCCCCTACCTCAATTCATCTTGTGAAGTGGTACCCCCCGATCCAGGGTTCTTAAAACTTAGCTGTTATGGATCACTCATCAACTCCTCAGCAACAGGAGGCTTCATTGTCTAGGATTGGACTGGCTGATTACTGAAGGTTGGAGCAGCTTATTGCGGCAACACTTCAATATTAGTGGTGGAGGCTAGCGCACTACGCGATGGGTTATATCTAGCTATTCAAGCAGGCTTCAATCAACCAATTGTAGAAGACGATAACAAGATAGTGATCCAAGCTTTGGAGGGGAAGATACTCATCCCTTGGCAGATTCATAATATTATCAAGGATATTCGAGTGTAGAGAAATGGAGGCATTCAAATTACCACTAACCTTGTGTTCAGAGAGTCAAACATGGCAGCAGACTGGCTGTCTAAATTCAGGCATTCCATTACTGGTTCATTTTCATTTGATTTATGTTTTTAACCAGCCTTTAGGACAATTTTAGCTGATGATGTAGTTGAACGTACTCTTGCGAGAAGAGGCATCTGGCATTATTGTTGTTCCTTTTTTACCCTTGTTTAAAAAAATATGTTATAAATAAGTGCTTAATTAACACCATGGTGTAAGACATTTTAGAAAATGAGAAAAAGATCCTCTTCTTTTAATGTGGGAGTTTTGAATATAGGTGTTATCCTCTTAATTCAGTGTAGCATCTTGAATGATTGTATGAGGTTGAATATAGGTGCATAGTCTTGTGAGAGTACCCGGTTGTGATATATCCTTTTTTTATTATAGTGGATGATGTATAATGTCATATCGTGTAGTCTCTATTTTATTGCGGTGTGTATGTGCTTGACAATGGTTTCTATTATACTTCTATTACCAACAAATGGTGTTAGAACAGATTTAATCCCAACACTTTGTACCAACATTCTAGTCATTTAGCTTAGCAGATATTTATGTCGGTCTCCAGTTGATGTAAACATTGTTACTAACTATGTCAGAATTTAGAAATGATAGCACCGTGAGATGGTATTTATCAAATATTTATGTTAGTAACCTTAGTTTGAAACTCCTCAATTCCCTTATAAATTGAAAAAAATTGAAAGAAATACATTCTTTCTATTGAAATAAGCTTTATCTTTGATAGATATGTATAGAAGGTAAAAATTCAAAGACAAATCGGTCATGCGTTGAAAAAATAATTCGATCAATCATAAATTGTCATGTGTCTGATTGACTTTGGCAAATCTGTTTGGTCAAATTTAAGTGTGGTTAAAATTTATCCAATTAGAAGTCGCAATGTGTCATCAACAATGCAGAAGATAGTAATTATTTTCTTTATTTAAAATAGGGAGATAATTGTTGAAAACAAAGCCTAACTCTAACCCTAGGTTGGTGGAGCCTCTAAATAAGGGTCCTTCCCCTCAATTTCCACACATTGAGCATTTGTAGAATTCAAAGACTCTGACTGTAAGCGGCATCCAACTATCAAATGAGAAGGATCAAAACTTATAAGGCTTCAGAAACAACAATCAATCCTTTGCAGATCAAGATCAAGGACCATTTTAGAGTTTTTCAGCTGATTCTATAGCTATCGAGATCAAACGGTCACGCCCTAGAATCCCTCAAGTCGCAAAGGGATTGAATCATAGGATTATTTCATTATATTCAATAGCAGAGATGTACCTAAACATAAAACATCAATACAAAAATTATATTTATTTCTCAATTTCTTATTTTATTTGCTTACACGTGAACATTGTGTTTACACATCATCAATAGATCATTAATGATAAAGCACTATGAAAAAAATACAAGAACATTAAATTGCAATTGGTCACTAAAAAGAGAGTAAGGAATCTTTCATATCTACGAGCAGAATTTATAGCTAGTGCATATTCAAACGAATCTGAAGCAAGAAAAAGTTTCCATGTTCCATGGTTTTTATGGAAACACTGCGTGGCGTTGGACCCTCAGTTTTTGAATGTGGAAAAGCATCCCAACTTGCACAAGTTGAGACTTCGACAACTCCCTCATGTTGGGGGATGGCAATCATTAAAGTTTATCGTTCATGAGATGTATCTTATTCATTTAATTTGTTTTTAGTGTTTTATATTCGATTTTTAAGTAGATGTTGACGGTAAGAAAATGTAAAAAGCTGTAAGAAATGCAAAGACTGATGGCCTGTTCTTTTTACGATACGATATACTTGTAAACTGTTAGAAAATATAAGAAGTTGTTAGAAAATGTAAGAAGTTGTAAGGAATTGTACGAAGATGTAAGGAGTTGTAAGAATGTAAGGAGTTGTAAGAAGATGCAAGAAGTTGTAAGCAGATGTAGGGAGTTGTAAAGATAAATGTAAGGAGTTGTTAAATTGTTAAAGAGTTGTGTCGTATAGTTTGTAGACATTTATGCATGTTAATATGTTATTGGTGTTTAATGTGTGATTTGTGAAATAACGTGTAATATATTAGTCATATTTATGAAATAAATTTGATACCATTAGTAAACAAATTATATATTAATATCATTGGAACAAAATTTGTTTCTTTTGCAATGAACGTTTTGGATAAAAAACAATAACATTAAAATAATATACTTACTGAAAATAAACCTTTAACCAAGTAAATTAAACAACAATAACAAATATTAAACCCCACAAAATTTTTCAATCAAAATTTCTACATAGTATCATTGACATCACTTCACTTCAGCATGTAAGTTTCTATCATTTAAAAATTAAACTGACTTTGACAACTCGTACAGCGCACAGAAAGATTTTAAGTATTTTTTTATTTTTAATTATCATAGGAGTTAACTACATTGATTAAATGCAAGTTGTAAACGATCATATTAAAATTAAAAAATATAATATAATTAACATAATGGGAAAAAAAGTAAAAACGGTTATATTAATATATTTGTAATCATATCATAAGATTGTTGGTAGTGAAATCATACTAAATATCAATTTTTTAAATCAAAATAAAGGGGGTTAAGTTAGATTTCCATCGATAAACTCATACATTTCTGTCAACGCTCAATCCTTAATTAGAATCGGGATATCGTCGGTCCACATCCTAGACCCACCAAGAAGGGTTGCCAATGAGGTAGGTCTAAATGACAAATAACCAACAAAACTATCCCCCAGTTTAATTTCTTGCTCTTTTTTTCCTGGATTAGAGGCAGGTGGTCGTGCTCGACGATACTGTTACTTAAGCTCCCCTCCTTTCCACACTGAAGGCCAAATAAACAAGTTCTCGCCCTCTTTGATATCCCCGCCCCTGTTCCGAATAACAAAGGCCTAACCACAACCTGAGATCCCCACCACACTGGCGTCAAAGTTCAACTTCAGCTTTCCCATAATAGGAAGGGTTTGCCAAGCATAGGGATTCACCACTAACCCAATGAATATTACGAACATCTTGCTTGTGGCCCCATAAAAATCGATTTATCAAAGCTCGAATTGAATGACAAAGGTGCTTGAAGAGTTTGAACGGAGTCATTGCATAGTTTGGGACTGCTTGTATCACTACCTTCTATTGTCACCTCCTTGCCCGCCTAGGACACCAGTTTTTCCATCCAGCCTGATACACGTTTCTTGATTCGGTCCACAGTAAACCAAAGAGGCCTTTTTTCCAAATGTAGATATTTATCATTCTACAGGACTTTACGGATGTCAAGATAATGCGTGATGTGACTTCATTTTTCAGGTTTGACACCCTTACTGAAAGAAACATCTGTTTTTGCAAATTTACCGAATGACCTGATGCGTTCTCATAAGCCTGCAAAATCAGCTTTACTTACCGAGCCTGCTCCTCCTACGTCCCACAAAAAATAATGGCATTATCAGCAAACATTAGGTGGGATATAACAGGGGCCCCCATTGCCACAAGGCTCCATGAATTGCTCCCTTTCTATAGCTTGCTTCAATAAACAGTCAACCCTTCCGAACAGAACAAAGTTAGCCATGGAGAGGTGGGATCTCTTTGCCGTAGGCCCTTGCTCGGAATAATATGGCCTCTAGGGTTGCCATTAGCAAGAAACGAAAGGGAGGCTGATTTGACACACCTCATGATCAGCGCCACCTGCTATTCTTGGAAGCCCAGCAGAAGCATTACTATCTGTAAAAAGGGACACTCTACCCTCTCATAGGCTTTCGCCATGGAACCGCCACTCCACAGTCACCCTGTATACTAGAAAACTCTCGAAGGCTGTTCAATTTGTTATCAACCTACCCAGGGTTAATGCAAATTGAGACTCAGAAACTGCCCGTGGGAGAATGGACTTGAGCCTATTAGTAATCGCCTTTGTCACTAACGTAGAGCCCACATTACAAAGACCAATCGACTGGAAATCACGCATCGAGCTTGCCCTCGGAAACGTCATATTTTTCGTAGTGTTTGTAGTTGACTTTTTTGAGAATCATTTCTTCATATTAATATTACTAAATGTAATAAAATCATATTGAAAGTTGCATAAATTTAAGTTATTAATAATATCATTATCTTATAAATTTTATTATTGATTTTGATTTAAAAAGTTTAAAAGTTGATTTATCATTAGATTGTGAGTTACCTATCTCAATAGTTTGCCACATAAGATTAAATAGAATTTGAAATGTTACATCTTAGTTGCCTTTTACGTCTTGTACAATATATAAACTAGGCATGTAATAGCTTAATTTTGAAAATTGATAACAATTAGTTTTTATGTTAATTAAAATCATGGGAATTTATTTTCTTTTTATGCATATTTTAATAAAATTTTCTAGAAATAACAGAGGTCATCTCACTGGAGTTATTTTATTTACTCACTAAAGCTCCTTAAAAATTTTATCTATTTTATTTATCTTATTACTTGTAATATATTAAAATAATCTTAGTGAGAAAAAAATATTTAATTTATCCAAATTTTGGATAACTGAAAAAGGCATCTTTGAATTATTTTTTCAACTTAGATTATACAGACTAAAGAAAATGCCTCTTTAAACTTCCTATATTCCATTTATACGGAGTATTAGATAGTCTATAGTTTTTAAATCTAGAGTTAATTAGAACTAGTCTTTCTGAAACTTTGCAAGTTAGGGATAAATCTACTCCATCGTGCCTCCCACACCCCACCTGGTGGCAGGATTTTTGGATATTATATTTAGATTTGGATTTGGATTAATTACGAGAATGATTGGCTGGAATCCCTTCGCATTTTATCTCCTTTATTGTATATTATAATAATTTTCGCGAGCCAAAGTAAAATTATTTAATTTTGGATTAATTGCTATAACCTAATATGTTTGGTATTAACTCGCATAATCAAAAATGAATCTTGAATTTTTAAAGGTCGAGATTTAATAATGTAATAAGTTGTTTCAGCATGGAAATAAGTTAAGAGTAGCCAAGCCTCCTAAATTTTTCCTTTTAAATATGAATCTACGTTGCATACTTTCTTTTATATAGAGAGAGATGATTTTCTTCGTGGGCATTTCATATGATATAGCAAAACAATTTTCATATTTTTGATAAATTAATGACAACAAATTTTGAAAAATTGTCCTCATATATATAAGATTAAATGTGGATACTGATTGAGAAGAGGAGTGGCACTAGACAAGCCACACTAAATAACCCAATACCTTGTGTTTCCAACTTATTGAATTATTTACAATGTAGTTGATGGACAGGTTCGGGGACAGGGGGAGGAGGGCTGCTGGCATGCATGGAATTGGGACGATATTTGTAGTAATAATGTCTGTAAATTTTCTTATTGATTTGATTTAAAAAGTTTAAAAGTTGATTTATCATTAGATTATGAGTCACCTGTCTCAATAGTTTGCCACATAAGATTAAATTGAATTTGAAATGTTACATCTTAACTACGTTTTAAGTCTTGTACAATACACCAATTAGGCATGTAATAATTTAATTTTGAAAATTGATAATAATTATTTTTTATGTTAAAGATAATGAGAATTTATTTCCTTTCCATGCATACTTTAGTAAAATTTGCTAGAAATAATAGAAGCCTTTCTCACTGGAGTTAATTACTCACTAAAGCTCCTAAAAATTTGTAGATATTTTATTTATCTTATTACTTATAATATATTACAATAATCTTAGTGAGAAACAAATATTTAATTGATCCAAAATCTACATAGTGGAAAAAAATAATGTTGGACTATTTTTTCAGTTTGCATTGTACAGATTAAAGGAAAATGTCTCTGAATTTCCTCTACTCTATTTCTGAGAAGTAATAGGTAGTCTATGATTTTTAAATCTAAGGTCAATTGAAACCAAGCTTTCTGTAGTTTTGTAGGTCAGGAATAAAGCTACTACATCATCCCCCCACACCCCGCCAGATGGTGGATTTTTTTGGATATTGAATTTGGATTAATTACTAGAATGATTGGCCGGAATCCCTTCGCATTTCGTCTCCTTTATTTGGCATAATTTTTGTATATTATAATAATTTTGGTGAGTTAAAGTAAAATTATTTAATTTTGTATTAATTGCTATAACCTAAATACGTTTGGTAT
>NCQV01127605.1:0-12937 GCA_002740545.1 Lophocereus schottii
CATCTAACTAAGCCTATTCCTGGAGCCGCTTTCAAAGCCCATGTAATGATTTTAGGTCAGTGTAGAGTTTAGTTTTAGGGTGTATCCAAGATTACGATGGACCTGTTTTTCTTATATTAAGCGTTTATGAAATAAACATTGATGGTTCTTTTCAAATGTTCGTAAATATGCAATTACGTTATAAAGTGCATTGAAATGTCGCCAAACTTACGGTTGACCTAGTCACACAGGCAATGGCCCTGCCGCTTAAATACTAGATAAGATGATACTTAACAATATTAACACTTGGTGTGTGTAACATTGAATTTTCATTATAGTTGTGTTGTATGAATGACAAGTTATAATATCTAGTAGTCGCTTTGGTAAGTTTAAGATGAGACTTCGGAAATTTGAATATGAAATACCATGATTTTGTATTGAAGCCTTCTAGCCGAATCTTGAAGTGCCAAGATTAACGTTGGGTATGTTGATCTAGTGGTTCAAGTTGGTTTTTTAAAGTTAAAAGCTAAAGTTACAGTTTGTATGGCGTAGAAGAGTGACATGCCCAACTTAGTGGGAACTATGTCATGACGCACACTCATACTATGTGCTAGATGTCGACCTATTTGATAAGTGACAAGTGATTTCCCTTTCCTTGTCACTGTGCGACCTCTATTGGTAATGCTCTAACTTAAAGTTATAATATGAAGTCAAAACTTGATGTTCCTGCCTTAATGTGTTTTCCAAGGGCTAAGATGTTTACGGTCTAGCAGAATACATTAGGAAAGCAGTTACGCAAAGATTAAAGGTGAGCAACGTTCCCAGGTACCGTGGAACCTATTTCAAATCGGTCAAAAAGTTCCGGTTTCTGAAAAAGAGGAACCGCTATAAACTTTTCTGGTTCCAGTTCTCAAAAAAAATACTCAGAACTGGAACCTGGAACTTGCTTAGAGATATGAAAATGAATATTTTTTTTAATTTTTACTACTTCTTTGGTTTCTCTATTCCTTTTCTATTTGATTTTTTTCCTTTCAAAAATTGACTCTTCAAATAGCAAATTTAACGCAATATAAGTTAATTTCTACTGATAATTGAAGGATGATATATAACATTTTTCAAGTAACTAAGATAAAAAAAAAAAATACAAACTTAATAAACTAACTTTCTTTTTTGTGTAAATATAAAAGATGAAGATAGGAAAATATCAAACATCCCCTCTCCCCTCCAAACAAGGAAGACAATTTAATTTATTAGGTCCTAAAAGTTAAACATTAGGCGTGACGGGTACCTCAGGATCGGAACCTTAACCTGAAGCTTCAGTTCCAGTTCCCAAAAGTTAGGAACATGTTTGACCGATTCCGGTTACGGTTCCCAATTTATTGGGCAAGTACCCGAAACCGCTCACCCCTAGCTAATATGGATTATTTTAATTGTCTAAAGAAGAATCATTTTCCCATCACCATATCAAGCCCAAGCGACTATGTGCAGTATATAATCATTTGATATATCGATAGGCATGAAGGGATAGTGTATGCATTGGTGATGTTTTAAATAATTCTTGTATGAAAGTATTGTGATAATTAGATGGTAACTTGACATAATACTACTAGTTTGTTTTTGGTCGCCTGCTACATTCCTAGTATGAAGCGTAAAGAGATTTGTTCGCAAAGAGGTGTGTAATTTATGGTTTATGTGATCGAGTAGGAGATGTTAACTAACATAATGGTCACAGTCATAATTCTCAGTGACTGGGTAGTTACAAAATATTAATTATGTATTAATCATGTCCAATAACTCTTATTGTCAATTTAGAAGCTTAGTGCTACTATTTAAGAGGGACCAAATTAGGGATTGAGATATAGCAATTAAGCCAGATATTCTGTAGACATACATCCGCTCCCTACTCCCTCTCTCATGCTAAGTCAGCCATCACCTAGGATTTAGGTTTGGGGTGTGATTTCCTAGTGCTTTAGTAGCCACTAATTCATGCCTAGTAAATTGCAATCAGATCCAGGCCAATTCTCCAACAAGGTGAGTCCTTTTTTACCTATATAAAGATATATAAGGATGTTAATTAGGATGATGACTGCCCTATATGGCTTGAGCATCATATCCTTTAGAGGATGTTTTCATATGGTGTTTAAGCAATTATTAGTATGTCTTTGAAATTCACACCAAAAAAAATTTTAGGATGTGTATGTACCATTGAAAATTTTATGTGGAACACAATATTAAAATAAAGGCATGTTTAATAAAGTGAAATATATTAATATTATTATTAGATTATATATTTATTTTTGCACTAAATTTCAAGTGAAATTTGCAACAACATAAGAGTATCAAATGGAATATTCCCATAAAAAAAGAAAAACATGAATCAAGTAATTAGGTCAATGGATAAAATTAGGTCAACCCAATTAATTTGGAATATTTGCAAGGGAAGTTTTTGTCTTTGTTAAAATTTGAAAATCAAAATATATAAGATTTAAATTTCATTCAAATTTTATAATTTGTTTAAAACAAATCTTTCTAGCATATGTTCCGATTGTTAAAAAAAAAAGGAATACACTGATTTCATGGATTGACGGGGCAATGTAAACTACATTTCTAACATTTTGGGCATTTCGCAATATTTTTAGAATTTTTTTTGATTAAAAAAACATTTTGTATATTTGTAATATTTTTACAGACAATGGTGACGAATTGAAGTAAATTTTAATACACTCATTATAGAATATTGGTCTTTTAAATAATTAAAAACTAATATTAAGCACTCATGGGATATTAATATTTGATAAAATATAAATCATCAATATAATAGCCCTATTTGATAAACAACTATTAACTGTTTGTATTAGTTATTAACCGTTTGAATTAACTGTTTATATTAACTATTTGAATAACTATTTTTAAAAAAAATATTTGGTAAAAATTAGTTGTTTCTAAAAAATATATTGGTAAAATTTTATTTATATCCTTATTTATGAATTAGTTTTCAATAAAATGTGTCTAATTTTTCCAAACTTATGAACAATTATGTCATTTCCACAAAAAGCTTTTCTTAGAAGGCGAATGAAAATAACTTTTTCAAAAAGAACTTTTTGAAACTAAACAGGTCTTTACCACATACCCTTTAGCTATTTGATTTGATCAAAACAACCAAAATCCTCCCAAATAGCTATTTTTTTCCCCAAAAAACTATTGTTACCAAACACCCCCAATATCATAATTTGTGACCATCATAATAATTGATATTTATTAATAGTTATAATTATTATTGAAAAATCAATTTTATCATGGGAATTGGAATTAGATTTGTACATAACAGTAGAGATCATAATCTTTTTAACAGGTTTGTTCTTTCCAACTTATCATAAATATCTATCATCATTAATATTTAAGACTAATCAATACTCATTAGCATCAATTAATACTAATCAACACTCATCAACATTGATTAACACTAAGTTACATTTTCTACTCACAATTTCAATCATGATCAACACTCATTAGCACTAATTAGCACTAACCAATACTCATCTGCACTCATCATCACTAATTTAATTCCAAATGGCCGAGTACACATTACTGCATTTGATTAGCTAAACTTTCCATGACATATAAGTTACTGGTAAATAGGTCGTTATATCCTGAACCAGCCAAGCCCAAGCTGAAGCCCAAGCTCAAGCTCAAGCTCAAAGCTCTAGCTCAAGATAATAAAATTCAAAAAATTGAGCAACTTTTATATACAACCAGGGAAGGAGCTTGCATGAATCAACAGATGAGACATACACATGATCCTGTTACTTTGAGTGTTTCCTCTCAAGGGCTTCTTTGAGCTTCCTGCCCAATGCAAAAGCCAACGGTGGGGGAACTGCATTACCAATCTGCCGGTGTTTGTGTTGAATGTTGCCGGCAAATTTATAGCTATCTGGAAAACCCTGAATGCACAAATATCCACAGTTATACTTTTAAAAGCCAGCAGCTCCAATAAAATATTTCGGAGTTTATGCAGGCAATTTGTATCTCGTTGTTGCTGTTTTGGCTCTACATTTGTGCAGCAAATTTCTCCTTTCTCATAAGACCTTACAATACATGAGAATCTGTAGCGTGCTTAAAACTGGGCTCCACTCTGTCATCCTAGATGCAGGAGCAGTCTACAGGGAGAGGGTGAGAGCAGTGCTCGATCTAAGAGCAGCTTGCTTGTACAACCCACACAACACGGGAGCAGTTCCTCAATATAGAAATACAGAAGTAGATGCTCACGCAGTGACCACTCGTGTCTAAAATTTTCAGATCCACCACTAAATAAAAATGCATATGTGGTGCAAATTCCCAACAATACATTTTGGTCATCACTTGTCAGCATAGTCAATCACTCTATCTATTATTGTGTGGATAGCTAGATGCTGAATGTACAATGACGCTGGACTGTCCCCTCAAAGACTCAAATGGGTTGTCATGGAGCGAATGCATCATCGATAATGCCGAAACTAGTACATGGTTTAGGAAGGAAGACTTACTTGAGATCGAGCACATTCACGAACTGTGACTATTCTATCCTGTTCAGGGTGAAAGCACATCCCCACCTTGCCCATTGGCTGTGGGTCAGTAATGGAGGTCGGAAAGTTACCTTCCCAATCCAACCTTCCAAACAAACCCTTCCACTGGTTGTGCCTTTCTGCTGTGTTCGGCAGGCACCAGGGAACCAAATCAACCGTCTGTCCAGTCGACAATTTAACCTGCGGAGAACCATTGAAGAGGAATTTCACAAAGCAAACCCCTATGAGTACGTATATGCACAGAAGACACCAGCATAATTCAAAAGATAATGTAAAAAAGCATAAGAATTCCAAAATAGTGCATTTGAACAGAAGGCTATTTTATATACTAGGCAAACTAGAGGTGGCTAAGCAAGCGACCTGCTTAACCCGGGCTCATCTTAGAGCTAGGTGGGTTGGTTAATTGACCAACACCGAGTACAGGTCAAGATGCAAGTTGAGTCAAATTAGGCCATCCAAGGATACAAGGTTACATTTAAAGCCAAAAAAAACCAATGTACAAGTTGCTAAAGACCAGATCTTTTCCTTTTTGTAATCCTGTCTAGCCCAGCCTAGGTCAACCCACGCCTGTGATCCCATCTTTTAGCAGCCTGATATGATGATATGGGGTGGGGACTCAGAACAACCCACTGGCAAGAGAGAACTTTCAAACAAGAACATTCAAATTTTGGATTCCACAGTCAGCTGTTAAGGAGAGGGGAATTACCTTCTCATCAGGTAGGTCTCGCCAGTCAGCACCAGGGCACTTCGGTATTTTCTGACAACGTATCAAATTTAACTCATTCATTTCTTTTGATATATGATCAGTTAAAGCCATCATTTCCCCTCGGATCATCTTTTGAAACCACGATACAGGTTCATTTTTGTACTGCCAAATGGTAAGACAGGGATCAGGGATAATCAGAAACAAAGGCGAGTGGCATGCGAAAAAAGCACTAAAAACCAACACATCTCACCTCCATAGTAGCTTGAGAAGCTCCATTTTCAACAGCTGGGAGATCCCCTATAGTATCTCTAACTGTAATAGAGCGGAAAGGAGCACCAGCCGCTGTACTCCGTACAGCAGCAAATTGATTACTGCTGTCCAGAGTCACCCTGAGCTCTGGGCCAGCAAAAACATGCATTGGCTCAGGCCAGTCAGGCAGGATCTCTTCAGGAGAAGCAGCCCATATGAATGCACGTTTACGCGATTGAGAAACACCGAAGGCTCCAGCTTCGAGAATACCAAATCTCACCTATCAGACAGCCATTTCACCAAAATTTAGGAAGTCATGAGAACTAACCGTACATACTCTATATAAAATTTTGAAGGGGCACTTGCACTTCTACAGATATTTAGAAGCACATATTACTTTCTCTATACACATTCCCACTACACCATTTCAGAGTGCATGCCACCTATTTTAAATTAAGGAATATATGAATAATACAAAGTACCACCTACCTGATAACCCATCTCCAGAAGAGAAGCTAGGGTTAAGCGAAAGGTCTGTCCTTTGTTGAATGACACAAAATTCCTGACGTTCTCTAAAAGGAAATATTTTGGCCGGAAGTAATCAGCAAAGGACAAGAAAGCCAGGATCATTTCACATTGAACCTTACTCCAAGTACTTTTGTTAAATCTATTCATTCCTGAGAAACCCTACAAAATAAGAAGTCATAAATATAAATTCTCTCATGAAGTTCACAAACCATAAAGCAGGAGACATCTCCCTGGACCTTGGATGTACCTGACATGGTGGCCCTCCATTTATAAAATCTACCTGCCCCGGACGAGGTAAATCATTGATCACCTTCTGATCAAGTTTTTTAGCTTCCTCAGATGCTTCAGGAGTAGATATACAGTCATCTTCATCACCACAAGCTGACATGATTGCACTGCACGACACGTTTTCAATAGGTTTAGAAGAAATAGTATGCCTAAAAAGAATTTCAGACCAAGTTCAGCATCGGTACAGGAATATGACGACAGTTCTATAAGCCATAGCAGTTGAGACTACTGTTGAACTTTGCAATGCCTAAGCTGCCAGTGGAAAAAAAAGCACTAAGCTTATGTATTAGTGCCAGGCAACAAATTGGGGGTTGGAGGAATACAACAATACCAACAAATAAGGGACAAAGTTCAAGAAAAAAGCACTTGGAAATTCCCACAAAAGAAAACAGATGGGAATCCAAAAGAACACCAGGGTAATCTATTCTACAGTTTAATAATTATACCTGAGAAACACGTTGCAGTTATTTACAAACACCAAAGATTCTGGATGATTCAGCTTGAACGCTTCACCTGCAGGCTCTTCATACTCAATAGCCCATTTGGTCAGCGCCGCACCTGCAGGAAGTTATCAGTGGAAATGATCAGCAATAATAATCATCTTATATAACAATCATTTCCTGGGGGGGGGTTGTGGGAGCATAGATTAATGAACTTGAGATGACATATCCAGATTACCTGATTTCTCCAAGCCTTCAGACAAGCCACCACAGCCAGCAAATATATCCAGAGTGGCCAACCGGCTTTTCAATGATTCATCTTTCTGCTTGACAGTGTCATCATCCTCACCTTCTTTGCCTTTGCCCTTCCTCTTTCGAGCCATTGATTCATCAATCAATTTTGCTTGTGAGGAGCTGAGCTTGACATTACCAGGTAGCTGGAAGAGAAAAACAGATAATCAGATGAAGGATATGCTGATAGAGCAACCTTTTAATGACACAAATATACTGAAACCAATGCAATAGTTAGATGACTGTAGTGGCTTCTGAAAGTAAAAGGAAGCAACCTGCTTGATAGCTCCACTATCAGGATCATAAAGATGTTCACAGAAGAAGACATGCTCATGGACAGCAGGATAACATAAAGACGGCAGCTCATGCTTTCTTCTGACTTCACACTTCCCTAGGACAGCACCCAACGTCAGCAAACGTGTTTGCTCACTGAAGTAAACCTGCAAATTAATTATAAGTGAATTAGTGACTAAAACTTAAATAAATGAATGCAATGATTCCAATTCACTGCTCTGCAATATTTTATCATGCAACTGGTGTAGTTATAGAAGCAACAATCAAACTTGGATGCTAATTACCCAATCTATCACTGGAAACAAATTTCTGTTTCAAACACAGGCCAGCCTTGGTGAGGTCCAATCTTAGAAGCAACATCATGGAACTTCTCATGTCTTACCTCATGGATGTCGGAACGATATGCTTTCTCTGCTGAGATATCCTCAGGTCTGAAATATCTGCGCGCTTTCACTTTCATGGACTCAGGATCAGATTTTCTCAATGCCTTTGGCATCTCTATCTCCAAGAGCTGGCAAACCACATATGGTTTCAAGCCCACATTTCTTCCACCCTTGAAAGTTTCATTCTCCTTCTCATCTTTGACAAAATGACAAGGAGCCACATAGAAGAAGTCATCAATATTATACTCAATTCCTCGATAAACAAAACCAGTCTTGGATGAATTTACTTTCAGATTTTCCTTCTCCTTGTCAGCTTCTTCGGATTTGCAGGAACAACAGATCCCATTTCCTAGTCCCACTGAATCATTTGGAACAGAAAAGAATGCACCTTTATCAGGGTGATACAAGCTTTTGCAGTAATATTCTAAAGGCAAACCCTTGCTCTTCCTCTCCTCTGCTTTTGCCCGGTCAATTTTGTCAGCAATGGCGTTAGTCGTACGGTGCTGATATCCCCATGGCATCTGGCGTATTTCAACCACTACACTTTGTTTGACATCCTCCAATTCAAAGTCCAGGCAATTATTTGTCAAGAATACCTCCCTTCCATTAGCAGCATTGCCTAGAACTGTTTGAGACCCTCTCAGCATCAATCGGCCATGAGCCATTTTCCTTCCACCTGACTTTTCAAACATGTATTCGATTAAATAGATAGCATGAACCTCTTGTAGTTCAGCTGTTGCGACAAGGACACAACCCCCTACCACAATTATGTCTCCATGAACTTTGGCCCGCTTGTAGAGATATTCACTGGAATTAGCCTTCCGTATCGCCTCTCCTTCCCATTCAATGTCCTCAGATGGATTGTGCAGTTTCCTCTGGCTGTTCAATTTGCAAATTTTGTTAGTTTTCTCCACTGAAATTTTTTCTTCCTTCTCCTTTTCAAGTTCTTCTGGATCATCTTCTTCCTCCTCCTGTGTTTCTTCCTCTTTCACTTCACCAATAGCTTCCTCCTTTGACTCCTCAGGAGAATGATTTGAATAAAATTCTCCCCATATTCTGTTAATCAATCTCGTTGTTGTGGCAGGCATCAATTTCCTCTTTGCAACTGGGGCCATCTTAGCCATTGGATTCATGTTTGCTCCTTTCCTCATCACAGCCTTTTTCTTCACTAACCATTTTGTGTGATGCCTTGTCAGCATTTTGTCCTTAAGTCCAGTTACAAAAGCACAGTTGTTTATGGCTTTATCAGGATATTCTGCAAATTGTTGCAGTAATATCTGACCATGAACTACAGCATACCTTTCTACCACTGCCGGGTTTGATGATATAAATTCAGGCTTGTCTTTTTCAAATTCTGCCACTCTCTTTATAATTTCTCCAAAGGATAAGCGTGCCACACGGCTCTGCTCCTTTAACAGAGTAATAATCCCAACTCCAAGCTTAGCTGTTTTTAGAACTGTTTCATACCACGGAGCATATTGCTTTGATGGCTTTCCAAGTCTATACCTGTGGAGAGAATAGAGTAGGCAAAAGCATTAGCCTTTATCACAACACATGAACAAGAACTGTGCCATCATACCAAATATGGCGAATCACCTACCATGTTGTCTTCATTAAATGTAATAAGCCCAACAACACAACAGGCCTACTTGAAACCAGTGTGAAAATAAAGATGCAGGCTTCACTTCATGGCATGTATGCTAGTGTGATGGAACTCAAATTCAAGTACATACTCATCAACAAGAAACTTGTTAAGGTAAAAATATGGGTGAATTTTAATGACTAGTGCTTACAAAAGTAAATCAGAGTCATGGACCTTTGACAGGTGGAAGTAAAATGGACAACTGAGTTTTATTATTATTTTTTTTTAACCTTCCTTTTAGTCATTTTTCAAGGAAGAAAACTTGGAATGTCAAATGTTAGAAAATGCCAACAATAAATGGAGAAGATGTGCATACCAGGCCACATCTGTTCGGATGGATATAAAGACCATGGAAGCTCCAACCTCAATCATCCATTCCTTTATTGCACTTAAATAAATTGGAATTCCATCTGCATCCTGCACCCCTGAAGAAGCTGAAGAAGATTGACTATCGACATCAAGGCAAAATCCACTTCCATCATCATCTGTCATAATCCCAGACCCAAAAATTGTGACATCAATATCATCACAAGGCTTCATTGGGAGAAGTTCCAAAGAAACCAAACGAGAGTCAGAGTTATAAAGCGACCAATTATGAAGCATGCTTCTGGGTAGCTGATCTGGATCAGTGACATCCAGGTCATTGTCATAGATAATGTACTCATCAGTTTCTTCCTTGTCAGGATTGTAATAAGCTGGCAAGGGATAGTCCATAGCAATCTCATCTTCATTTATCTTGATATAGTACTTGTTTGAAGCAGCCGGACGCCTGCCTTTCCTTTGATTCATAGACCACCACTGCTCTTCCTCCTGCAACAACCTGGCCAGCTTTGCATCCTCATCTTCTTCTGCTGCATTCATGGATGAGTCTGATTCACTTTTCCGCACTCCATCTCCAATTTTCAGAGCTCCACCCAAAGCCAGGTCTACCAGTGGCAGAGTTGGTGGCCCATATTCCATATACTTCTTATTTTCATCACAAAGGGCAGCAAGCACAGGCAGGTCAGTGAATTTCAGATCATTTTTCTTAGATGTAGTATCCAATCCAATTAGCTGGTTGTAAATGAACTCACCCCGTGAAATAATGAACTCTTTTATTGATGCACCTTGGGGGAAATTTTTGCTGCCACTCATTGAGCGAACTAATGCAGCAATCAGTTCATCTAGTGTTAGGTCCGGATCACCTCCAGAAGACCTTGACAGTTTCTTGTACACTTCAATGCATGCACGTGCTTTCTCATAGAAAAGTCCATATATTTTCTTGTAAGAGGCAGCCGGCTTCACACAATCATAATCAGCTAGATCAGTAGATATCCAAATCGTTGGAACACCATCTTCATAACCAGAAATATCCCACGTTTCAATCCGACCAAAGCCTTCACATCTTACTCCCTTGTCTTTACTGGGGTCACCAGTAGGCTCCAATGGCAAGACTACTCCAGTAATAAACAAATCAGTGACTTCCAGCATCTCCACTGGTTGGGGTTTACCTTCTTCATCGTGGAAAATGAAGTCCATAAGGCGCCGATTGGGTCTAGGATCATCATGACCTGTGGTCAGCCCAAGGGCAGCTATTTCGCTTTCAACCATGGGCTCCCTTTTAGTGTCTACCAGATAGTCTTTCTCAGATAGGCGGACTGCCTTTTCCTTAAAGTCAGAACATGCTGCAGCACGCTTGGGCATTCTCCGAGAGGCTGTAGCATTTTCCCCATTGACTTCATCTCTTTCTCTCTTTTTCTGTTTTCCTTTAGAGATGACTTTATCTGTTGGCCCCTTGGCTTTAGCATCATCAGATGCCACATCTTTAGTTTTTATGTCCTTTGCTCCCATTCCTAAATACTTAAGAGGTCAGTATGCAAATAAATAAACCACATCAATTAACCAGCATTTATCTAAGAGGTAAGTAAACAAATCAGTCAACCAACGATCCAACTCTGCCAAAAAAAAGATTATCTAAAAGGGAGAGAAACAATACAACCCCAAGAACAGCTAAAAAATGCAACCAGATAAGTCAAAGTAAAAAAAAATGAAAAAAAATGTTAGTTTGCAATCCGAATATAAACTGCTTCCAAACGCATTGGTGTTCCCTTACCAAAACATAGCTACTGTGTGAAACAATTTATAGTGATACAGTTACAAATGATCACATAACTGAGCTCACTTGGAGTTATGTAAGTCACCATTTGGTCACGAGTGCATGCATTAGTGAGCTCAACGTATAGCTTTGTAGAAGCATACTGTTAACAATATCAGCTGAATGCTTTATCGTTGAACTCTCCCAAGCTGTTCAATTTGGATAACACGAGATTCAGAAATGCTGAACTTGACATATCCAGGATTTGGACCCTGTGGGGTCAGGGTATACTTTTCCTAACAGTTGCCTAATTTTCAGATCAATCTTTTAATGTTGTTTTTCTATCTTTATTACACCACATACTCATTTTAATGAGCTACAGCTATGAAAAATCTCAAAAAACAATTCACCAAATCTCATTTTGAAACTCATAATTCAACTTTCAAATTCTCTACTTCATCAAATTCAACTCCCACTTTGCCATTTCCAAAATAATAAGCGCAAATTTCCCAATTCCATATCCATGTTTCCACTTTCAACTTTCAAATTTGAGAAATGGTTCACCAAATCACTAATCATGAGTACAATGTTATGTGATTAAACAGATACAAAGAACACAAATATAACTAGAATCACTAAATTACAATTTAAATTTGATTAATCAAATAGGAAGATAACAAAAACATCTATAATAATGGAATTAGCTTGTCTTAAATGTCAGGATGGAGACTCAAAGAGGTCATGAAATGCCTTGGACATCGGAATTTGGGCAAGATAATCTCCAAATAACAAATCATAGTATTAATTAATTTAATTACTAAATAATTAAATAAGAAAAACAAATAAAACTTGCTTACCTGGGGCACTTGGGGCATAGGAAGTGAACCTAAGCAGAAAGCAAGCAGAGAGGGAGATAATCTAAACGGAGCAAAGAGTTGTGTTCTGTCCACCTCCCACAGATGCAATGACAAAATTGGGAAAACTTAGGTCGTCTACTCAAAGTAAGCAGCGAGTACGATCAATTTTTACTCCAACAACTGACGCTGGTGAATTGCAGACAGCAGGGCTCAGTGGCTTGGGGTGTGAGAATTGGAACTTAGCTCTTTGAGTATTGACCAAAGAGGAGAGAGATAAAGTACTCAAAGATAGACATTTCAACTCTGAAATTTAAACTTGGGCTATGAATATAAAGTAATTTTTTTTTGAGAACTTGGCCAACACTGCTGCAAAAATTTCAGGGGGAAAAGGAGGCACACTCCAAGATTTTAAAAACTCCAAACTAGCAGGGGAGGGAACCTCCAATGACTAGTGAGGTCCTCACATCCGAGTTAAGCACAGTCCCAACCTGGTGTATACTAGTGTATCAAATAACAATAATATTTAACTACCAACCTGACCCCAACTAAAGTGAGTTCTAAGAATTGCTCATAGAAACCTACACTTAACAATGTTAGGCAACTACTTTATCATTAAACTAGTGGTATAATACTAGGGTACTTGA
>NCQV01127625.1:5317-29139 GCA_002740545.1 Lophocereus schottii
AATTATAGACTTTGGTCTTGGAGTGTTTCAGTTTAATAGATATTGTGATTTGAACATGAGTTGTAAGATTAAATGGTTTCAGTGAGCCTTGTCCTTATCAGGACGGCGGTAACACCCTTTATCATAAAGTCTTCCGCTATAATTTTTCATAAATCATATCATTACCATTCTGGGGGCGTCACAGATTTAGTATCAGAGCCAAGGTTTTAAAGGCCACTGTGAGCTATCAAGTATTTATGAGTTAGCTATCAAAGTGTGTATGAGTTATGTTGGACCAGTTAAATGAGCTATTGACTATAAGTTCATATGCATAGGCATATAAGGAGGAACCATTTCCATTTGGGTGACCCAATCATTCGGTAATATCTTCAGATTCGATCATTAGCAAGGTGGAGTGTGGAACCATTTGGGTAATCTGTTAGTGAGGCATGCTCTCATTTATTTAGGAGTTGTATTGTATGTTTTATTTCTCTCATTTGTTTAAATTTTTACCATCGTGCACTCCGACTGTGTGACCCCTTGAGTTGTGAACTCCGGCGTGTGGCCATTGAATTATTGAAGTATTTCTCTCCATTTCAGTTATCTATTGTAAGGCTTTAAGCCAGGTGTTAGTTAGTGTTTAGGTGGAACTTTGTCCGTTTTACCCCAGGATTTGAGAGTTTTATTGAGGTATGATAATATATACCTGATCTTGGGTACAGTTAGTAGTTTATGGTGTGCTACCTGGCTTTATATGGGTGGACGAGTAAGATTAAGCTGCCATTCTTGACATTAGGACCTTCCATCAGTAATGCTCCCTTTACTTCCTGTCATTGAGCCCTAGTTACCTTGAATTTTTCAGAGGCATCATTTCTTCACCACTAACACTCTCTTGATTTGTAAGGGAGTGTTTATGAAAAATCTCATATTGGTCTATGGGGAGTTCTTTAAACACATATGAGCAACCTTTCTTATAAGCGATTCAAACCCGGACAACCATAATCATTTAATTCTCTGTTTCTATAATGGAGCCTATAATAACCTCGGTGTGCAGTATTGTGTGATTTGCAGTTCTTCCTAAGCATATTTGATCCATTCTACTTACAGTTTAGTCATCACTATGTTCATATTTTTACTATCACCTAATTTAACTCCTTGCTTCTATTGAGCACTATTTACTTATTGCTTGCAAAGCCTTTAGTTGCTTCAGACCTAGTCATTGAGCGCCTTTACAGCAGTTCAATGTATCCATATTGTTCGTGTTTATATAGCACTGTAACGTTATGTTGGCATACTACTCTGTGGCCGTGACTGCATGTCGTTACTTTTGGTAATCCTTTCTTTACCAGTACAATCTATCATATTAATGATAAACAACAATTTATGCTATTTCCATCTGCCAGCAACTTCAGAGTTTATAACCAAGACTTCCATTTACTGCAGAATGTGCTATTGATGGATGTCATCATGTTCACTCATAAGGCTGACTACTTCATCTTGACGAATTGGCCCTTCAAACACCTGATGAATAAAATTTCTCTTTTGGTGGTGTTGACCCTCATCTTCGTCATTTTACTCACATATGCCTACCGTATAACTTTGCAAATGCCCCTTTGGTATTCTGTTTGATTTCTTCACCTTCAATACTTAATACTTCCTCTCAACTTCATAACATCGTTCATTTATTTTACTATCATGACCGTCATAAACAAACTGCATGTGTTGTCTATGTAGGCCATTTATATACCTTACCTTTTTCATTGTGATTCTTCATCCTCTCATTCATTTGGCTTATATGTTGGTCCTTTATAACCAATAAAGAAATATCTTTGCTAAAGTTCATGGTGTGGTTAAATCTCTTTACATTTTAGATTGCCCCCGTGTCATTTCAATTTACTAAGACTAATAGGCAGTTGAATGTGTAATGTTTTATAAATATGCCTCTATTGGTATTGCTGGAACCATATTCATTGGGCATTCAATTCAGTTCGATTGGAAAACCTTGTTATCATTATGGGGATGAACTGACTGTGTACTTATAGAAGATGACTTGTAAAGACGTTAAAGTTAGCTTGAGAAAAGAAGAAAGAGCAGACGTGTGTTTCTATGGACCGAGGGAAGAAAAACCTATTTCTGCCCTAATTACATTATGCAAGCAGGTGAGTTGTCATGTCAGTAATGCATTGAATATTAGTGATATGCCAACCACACTCAGCATAAACATATCCATAATTACAATTTGTGAATTTAGAGATGTCTCATCTGAGGACTTTCAAGACTGTTCTCACCCAAGAAACATTGATTTTCAGATCAACCTAATTCTAGGTGCTCAATCCATTTTCAGAGCCCCTATTATATAACCCCCAGTTGAGTTCAAAGATCTAAAGATTTAGTAAGATGAATTGTTACCGAATGGAGTTATTTGACCAAGTGTGTCAGCATGGGCAACCCGAGTTTTATATGTGTGAAGAAGGAAGGCAGAACCTTATGGTTGTGTACTGCGTGCAGAGAGTTGAACACAATCACTATCAAGGACAAGTGCCCTATACCATGAATAGATTATTTATGGGATTAACGTTCAACAACAGATGTCTTTTTCAGGAATGATTTTATGTCCGGGTGTCACACCTAAACCATGCAACCACAGTTTATCTTTTGCAAGAATACCCATTTATGGTTATCCTTGTAATTGCTTGGTTGTCTTATCTTCAAAACTTGATACTATCCAATATTATT
This sequence comes from Lophocereus schottii, assembly GCA_002740545.1. NCBI lineage: Eukaryota > Viridiplantae > Streptophyta > Magnoliopsida > Caryophyllales > Cactaceae > Lophocereus > Lophocereus schottii. The sequence continues at coordinate 8,033 of NCQV01127625.1, forward strand.
TAATCTTCCTTGCATTTCAACCCGATATTTCCTATTAGCGTGATCTTCCATGTCTTTGCAAACCCATTGTTAAATGTGCAATATATTTTTGTTTGACTTTATATGGTTGTCAACATTCTAGTGCTCTCGACCTTCACCATCTTTATTTCATGATCATAAGTTTTAGTTCAATCCGCTAAGAGCCGATTAATATAGCTAAATTACTTCTCATTTATTTATAACGATAAGCTTGTATAACTTATTCTGAATTGATAATGTAATTCAACTCTCATTGGTGTGGGTAATTGAGATTGTTATAATTCCCTTACTCTCTTTATTTTGAAATTCAACTCCCACACATATATCTTACATTCTAATAAATAAACTTCCACATTCTCCATTTAATCTTATTATTGTACTTGAATTGGCTTCATAGGAGTAAAGGCATGCTCCTATTGTAGCTTGCTCAATCTATTTATCCATCCATTGGCACTTTGCTCATCCAATCCATTTATCTATCCATTACACCTTGTCTGTTCAATCTATTTGTCTATCTATTGTACTTTACTGATCCAATCTATCTATCTATTTATTGCACATTGCTTCTCCCATCTATCTACTGCACTTATCTGATTGCTTGTGGCTATAAAGTCACCTAGTTGAGTCTCAGTTACTTGTCATCTTATTTCTAATTTATTAGTTAAACCCGAGTATAATCGGGCCCTCTTTATCTTTGGCTAATTATTTATTGGATCCTTTATGATCCGTATTTATAAACCAAAATTATTGTGGCATTATATTTCAGAATTCATGATACACTTATGTATATATTTATTTTAACCACATTATGATAATTGCTTTTTTATGAATCTTTTCTAGTCTATATTGTTTATTTCTTTTGTTCCTAATGACTCACTTGACTACCAATTCCATGCATTTAACTACCAATTCCATGCATTTTCATCTCTGACCATGTTTATTCTAGCGTTTAATTCGAACTTAGAGCAGATCTTAAACTAGTCTGATGAGGGAAGATCATGTGGTGCATTAAGAACTTCAGATGAGGACTTTTTGATAAGGGCATAATCTCAAACAATGTCTAGCGGTATTAGAGTAAGCTAGAAGAAGCATCAAGCATAATGAGGCAGTTCAAGTGCATGTTGAAGTGACACAAGGATTACACAATAGTCATATAATCATTTTGACTAAAGAAGTAGACAACCAAAGGTCCGATGAGATATAAAGTACTCCAAAGGGCTTCTCTAGTCAAGGGTGTCAAGAGACTGGATATCAGAGATAATTCAGTCGTCATTACATTGGGCTTTATGAGTCCATATCAAAGTACTTACTAGGAAATGCAATGGTTTTCATATTTATTAGCAGTCAAGATAGAGAACCAGCAGAGTAGAGCACCTTTTGGAGGGAAGCAGTGAAAACCAACATTCCATACTTGAGGTGGCATTGCGTACGTGATCAAAAATCACAATTTTCAAGGACGAAACCCTATAAGGGGGGAAGGCTGCAATAACCCGATCCTAACCCATATATATTTATTTAAATCATACTTATTTATTTAATTAATCATGTTTATTCATTTAATTAATCATGTTTATTATTTTAATCACTTATGGTTATTATTTTAACCAAATCATGTTTATTAATTCAATTACACTCAATTTATATATTTGCCGAATTACCTTATATTATTCAAACTTTCCACTTTTATTTATCGTATTTAATCATTCTGATTGGGGGGTATTTTATTTGCGTCCCACTTTGAAATTCAAGTTTCATTGATTGCTAATTCAAGTTTCGTTAATTGATTAAATATCAGGTGAATCAATCTTAGATTTCGGTAAGTATAATTAGTGTCTAATTATTTTCTTACCTTTGGTAAACTTTAATACAGCATAATACAAAATTTTCCCCACACTTCGAATAGTTTTTCAAGTCCGAACTTAGCTTGTTGGGCCCAAAACAAAAGCCTAAAATCTTGCTAACTTTGTTATTTCACTAATTAACCATTTTAGCACCTAATTTTAATTAGCAGCAAGTTACTTTTTTGGTTGAAAATTTGTAGCCATATGTGGCTATTAATTGAAAATTTTTACACACAAAAATTCAGCAAAAATAAGGAGGCCCAAGTCTTCATGTTATCTCTCTACCTCACCCCCTTTCTACAGAAAATAGGGGCACTAGTTGCTGCCCCTTGTGCCGCCATTTTTGGTGGTTTCCGGCCACCTCCCGGTTGCCCCGACTTCCCTTGCTACCAAGTGTCATGTCCAACCACCTAAATCACTTAAAACAGCCCCTTCCCCCTTCTTGTTCAAGCCTAAAGGAAAGTATACCCAAACCATAACTTGTTTTATTTTGAATTTTAGTGTTGTTTCAGTGATGATTATTGTTTAAATGATCAAATTGATAGTATTATATAATTCTTATTGAGTTTGGAGATGTTTGTAGTTATGGGTATTTGATCAAGAACATGATCAAGTGACTTAAAATTAAGCAAGTATGAGTTTGAGCTTATGTATGTATCTTATTGTGATTTGTGTTATAAATTGTGAAAAATGTGATGTTAGATGATCATTTTGAAGCCAATTATGGTTATTTGGATGTTCACTTGAATGAGCAAGAATTAGTGTTTTAATGATCATGCTTGATTTAAGTGATTTTTTATATTAAACATGTTCAATTGGATCACATGAGGTGATTTATGATGTTGGATATGTCATTGGATTGAAAATGAATCTTGGATGATTATGAAGTAAAAATTATGGATTGTGCCCATCAAAGTGATGTTGAGGGTCACCCCATGGTTTGGTAATTTTAACAAGTGATTTTAGAGGGTAATTGCGCGAAAAAGGAGGATAATAAAGTAGGTACCAGGTTATGAACGACCTGAAAATAGGGGTCAGTTCCGAGAAAAATTGGTAATGTGTAACTTGTCTAAAAATTATGAATTTTGGTGGAGAGCTAGATCAATGCGTTATCTTTCAAATTCCTTTTTAATCACCTTAATCCGAGTTTTGTGAACAAGTTTATGGCAGTTTTGCTAGAACTGCACAGGTTCACTCAAAACTGACACACTTACATTTTAGCCCCATTTTGGGAACCCTATTATAGGAATCATGTTTTGTTTTGTGAATAAAACTTTGGGACTTCTGAATCTTTTCATATTGGGGTTTTAGGTCTCCATTTGAGGTGAAGGGTGAATGTTATGAATTTTCGAAGTGAACTAACCTGCTTTTGTGCAAATTAGGCTGTTATTGCACTTTCTTTGTAGCATATACTTGGAGGAAAATTCTAAAAATTTTGCTGTAGATTGTCCATATTATTTTTGAATTTTCTATAAGATTTCATGAATTTTGATTGAGTATTTTGAGTTTGGTGATTTTTGGAAGCATTTTGAGTAATTGTATACAGTGCAACAATAAAGATTGAGTGAGATTGATCATGCAATCATTTTGTGTATTTTGGGCCAAGTAAGGTCATATAAGTGGGTAATGAATATTCATGGACTTTCGTGGAGCTTTTAGCTTGATTAATGAGAAAGAAGAAGATGAATATACAATTTGGGAGCTTATTTATGAGCTTCAAATCAATTTTGGATTTTAAGAAGAAAATACCAAGTTTAGTGAGCCTAATAGCTTCTCTTGTTTAATGACTCATTTGGGGTGGAATTCTATGTCTAATGGACTTGTTAATAAAATATGGGAAGCGAGGAGAATTTTTGACTCAGAAACCATATTTATGAGACCAAGTTATTGTAGTTTATGCTATTTTTAACCATGATATCTCCCTTGCCCTCAAACCTCTATTACTTACTCAATTCAGAATGTATTAAATGCATTTATTAAGCCAATCTAGTGTACTAGCTGTATCAAATGAGTGCTTATGCCTGATGATAACAGTTAGTAGCTTATGGTGTGCTACTTGGCATTATATGGGTAGACGAGTAAGATTAAGCTGCCATTCGTGACATTAGGACCTTACATTAGCAATACCCAATTTACTTCCTATGATTGAGCCCTAGTTACCTTGAATTGCTCAGAGGCATCATTTCTTTGCCACTAACACTCTCTTGATTTGTAATGGAGTGTTTATAGAAAATCTCATAGTGGTATGTGGGGAGTTCTTTAAACACATCTGAGCAACCTTTCTTATAAGCGATTCAAACCCTGATAATCACAATCATTTAATTCTCTATTTCTATAATGGAGCCTATAATGACCCCAGTGTGCGTTACTTTGTGATTTGTAGTTCTTCCTAAGCATATTTGATTCATTCTGCTTATAGTTTAGTCACCACTATGTTAATGTTTTTACTGTCACCTACTTTAACACCTTGCTTTTATTGGGCACTATTTATTTATTACTTGCAAAGCCTTTGGTTGCTTCAGACCCAGTCATTAAGCGCCTTTTCAGCAGTTAAATGTATCTATATTGTTTGTGTTTACATAGCACCGTAATGTTATGCTGGCATACTTCTCTATGGCCGTAACTGCATGTCCTTACTCAAGTTATTTTAGCAATCCTTTCTTTACTATTACAATCCATCTTATTAATGATAAATAATGACTTGTGCTATTTCCATCTGCCAACAACTTCGGAGTTCATATACCTACCCAAGACTTCCATTTACGGCAGAATGTGTTATTGATGGATGCCATCATGTCCAGTCATACGGCTAACTCCTTCATCTTGACAAATTGGCCTTTCAAACACCAGATGAATTAAATTTTCCTTTTAGTGGTGTTAACCCTCATCTTTGTCATTTTACTTATATATGGGTACCGTATGATTTTTCAAATGCTCGTTTGGTATTCTGTTAGGTTTCTTCACCTTCAGTACTTAATATTCCCTCTGAACTTCATAACATCGTTCATTTACTTTACTATCATGACCATCATCAATAAACTGCATGTGTTGTCCATGTAGGCCACTTATATGCCTTGCCTCTTTCATTACGATTCTTCGACATCTCATTCATTCAACTTACATGTCGGTCCTTTGTAACCAATAAAGAAATATCGTTGTAAGAGTTCATGATGTGTTTAAATCTCTTTACATTTTAGATTGCCCCCTGTCATTTCAATTTACTGAGACCAGCAGGCAGTTGAATGTGTTATCTTTTATAAATATGCCTTAATTGGTATTGTTGGAACCATATTCATTGAGCATTCAATTCAGTTTGATTAGCAGACCTTGTTATCATTATAGGGATCAACTGACTGTGTACTTATAGAAGGTGACTTGTAAAGATCTTAAGGTTAGCTTGAGAAATGAGAAAAGACGAGACGTGTGTTTCTCTAGACCGAGGGAAGAAAAACCCTATTTCCGCCCTAATTACACTGTGTAACCACGTGAGTTATTGTGTTAGTAATGCATTGAATGTTAGTGATATGCCAACCACACTTGCCCTATACATATCCATAATTACAGTTTGCGAATTTGGAGATGTTTCATTTGAAAACTTTCAAGACTGTTTTCCCCAAGAAACATTGATTTTCAGATCAACCTATTTCTAGGTGCTCAATCCATTTTCAGAACCCCTATCATGTGACCCCTAGCAGAGTTCAAAGAACTAACGATTTACTAAGATGAGTTATTATAGAAAGGAGTTATTTGACCAAGTGTGTCACCATGGGAAACCATAATTTTATGTGTGTGAAGAAGGAAGGCAGAACCGTATAGTTGTGTACTGCATGCAGAGAGTTGAACAAGATCACTATCAAAAACAAGTGCCCTATTCCTTGAATGCATGATTTATGGGATTAACTACCAACAATAGATGCATGTTCTAGGAATGATTTGACGTCCGGATATCACACCTAAACCATACAACCATAGTTTATCTTTTGCAAGAATACCTATTTATAATAATTCTTGTAATTGTTTGCTTGCCTTATCTTCAAAACTTAATACTATCCAATATTATTTAATCTCCCTCGCATTTCAACTCGATATTTCTTATTAGCGTGATCTTTCATGACTTTGCAAATCCATTGTTAAATGTGCAATACATTTTCCTTCGACTTTATATGGTTGTCAACATTCCAGTGCTCTCGACCTTCACCATCTTTATTTTATAATCATAAGTTGTAGTTCATTCCGCTGAGACCGGATTCATACATCTACCTTACGTCTCATTTATTCATAATGATAAGCTCGTATAAGTCATTTTGAATTCATAATGTAATTCAACTCTCATTGGTGTGGGTGATTGCGATTGTCATAATTTCCTTGCTCTCTTTATTTTGAAATTCAACTCCCACACATATATCTTACATTCTGATAAATAAACTTCCACATTCTCTATTTAATCTATTGTCGCACTCGAATTGGCTTCACATGAGCAACGGCATGTTCCTATTATAGCTTGCTCAATCTATTTACCTATCCATTGGCACTTTGCTTTAATAAACCATTTATCTATCCATTACACCTTGCTTGTTCAGCCTATTTGTCTATCTATTGCACTTTGCTTATCCAATCTATCTATCTATCTATTTATTGCACATTCCTTGTCCCTTCTACCTATTGCACTTATCTCATTGCTTGTGGCTATAAAGTCACCTAATTGAAGCTCAGTTGCTTATCTTCTTGTTTTCAATTCATCAGTCAAACCTAAGTATAATCGGGCCATCTTTCTCCTTGGCTAATTATCTATTTGACCCTTTATGATCCATATTTGTAAACCACAATTCTTATGGCATTGTATTTCAGAATTCATGATACACTTATGTTATCTTTATTCTAACCACCCTATGTTAATTCCTCCTTTATAAATCTTTTCTAGTCTCATTGTTTATTTCTTTTGTTCCTAATGACTCACTTAACGACCAATTCCATCATTTTTGTCTCGACCGCATTTATTCTAGCGTCTAATTTAGAGTTAGAGCATATGTTAAACTAGTCTGACGAGGGAAGATCATCTGGTGCGTTAAGAACATCACATAATAACTTTTCGATAAGGGTATAATCTCAAATAATGTCTAGCGGTATTATAGTAAGCTAGAAGAAGTATCGAGAATAATGAGACAGTTCAAGTACATGTTAAACTAACACAAGGACTACACAAGAGTCATATAGTCATTTTGACTGAGGAATGAGACAATCAAAGTTCAGATGAGATATAAAGTACTCTAAAGGGCTTTTCTAGTCAAGCATGTCAAGAGACTGGATATCAGAGATAACTCAGTCCTGATTAGATTGGGCTTTATGAGTCCATATTAGAGTTCTTATTAAGAAATGTAATGGTTTTAATATTTATTAGTGGCCAAGATAGAGACCCAGCAGGGTAGAGTACATTTCTGGAGGGAAGTAGTGAAAACTAACAATCCATACATGAGGTGGCATTGCGTGCATGATCAAAAATCATAAGTTTTAAGGACGAAACTCCTTAAGGGGGGGAAAAAGCTGTAATAAATCGATCCTAACTCGTATATATTTATTTAAATTATATTTATTTATTTAATTAATCATGTTTATTCATTTAGTTAATCATACTTATTGTTTTAATCACTCATGGTTATTTGTTTAACCAAATCATGTTTATTAATACAATTACACTCAATTTATATATTTACCGAATCACCTTATGTCGTTTAAATTTTTCACTTTCATTTATCGTATTTAATCATCCTGATCGGGGGATATTTCATTTGGGTCCCACTTTGAAATTTCAGTTTCATTGATTATTAATTCAAGTTTGATTGATTGATTAAATATTGGGTGAATTGATATTGGGCCTCGGTAAGCATAATTATTGACTAATTATTTTCTTACCTTCGGTAAACTTTAATACCACGTAATGCAAAATTTCCTCCTCACTTCGAATAATTTTTCAAGCCTGTACTTAGCTTACTGGGACCAAAACAAAAGTAGAAAATCCTACTAACTTTGTTATTTCAGTAATTACTCATTTTAGCACCCTCAAAAAGCTACTTTTTAGGCTGAAAATTTACAGCCATATGTGGCTATCAATTGAAAATTTTTACACACAAAAATTCAGCTAAAATAACAAGACCCAACTCTCTATTTTCTCTCTCTACCTCACCCCTTTCTGTAGAAAATAGCTGCTGCCCCTTATGTCGCCATTTTTGGGGTTTCCGACAACTTTTTTGGTCACCTCCCGATTGCCCCGAATTCCCCTTGCTACTAGCTACCATGTCCAACCACCAAAATCACTCAAAACAGCCCCCTCCTCCCTCTAATTCAAGCCTAAAGTGAGGTATACCCAAACCCCAACTTGTTCTATTTTGCGTTTTTAGGATTGTTTTAATTATGATTATTGTTTATATGATTAAATTGATAGTCATTATGGAATTTTTATTACATTTGGAGATGTTTGGAGTTATGGGTATTTGATCAAGAACATGATCAAGTGACTTGAAATTACGCAAGTATGAGTTTGAGCTTGTTTATGTATCTTGTTGTGATTCGTGATATAAATCATGAAAAATATGATGTTGGATGATCGTTTTGAAGCCAATTATGGTTATTTAGATGTTCACTTCAATGAGCAAGAATTAGGGTTTTCATGATCATGCTTGATTTAGGTGATTTTTTGTGTTAAACATGTTCATTTGTATCATAAGAGGCGATTTATGATATTGGATATGTTATTGGATTTAAAATAAATCTTCGATGATTATGAAGTAAAAATTGTGGATTATGACTATCTAAAGTGACGTTGAGGGTCATCCCATGGTTTGTAATTTCAACAAGTGATTTTAGAGGTAATTATGTGAAAAACGAGGATAATAAATTACGTAGCAAGCAGTGAAGGGCCCAGAAATAGGGGTCTGTTCCGTGAAAAATTGGTAATATGTGGCTTCTGCAAAAATTATGAAATTTTGTGGAGAGCTAGATCAATGAGTTATCTTTCAAATTCCTTTTGAATCACCATAATTTGAGTTTTGTGAATAAAGTTATGGTTATTTTGCTAGAACTGCATAGGTTCACTCAAAACCAACACATTTGTATTTTAGCCCCATTTCGGGGACCCTATTTTAGGAATCATGTTTTGTGTTGTGAATAAAAAGTTTTTGGGACTTGTTAATATTTTCATATTGGGGTTTTAGGTCTCCATTTTAGGTCAAGGGTGAAAGTTATGAATTTTTAAAGTGAACTGACCTACTTTCATACAAATTAGACAATTATTGCAATTTATGTGAAGTGTATACTTAGAGGAAAATTCTGAAAATTTTACTGTAGGTTGTGTATATTATTTCAAATTTCCTATAATATTTCATGAATTTTGGTTGAGTATTTTGAGTTTGGTGATTTGTGAAAGTATTTTGAATAATTATGTGAAGAACAATAATACAGATTGNGTGAGATTGATCATGCACTCATTTTGTATATTCTGGGCCAAGTAAGGTCATTTAAGGGGGAAATGAATATTCATGGACTTTTATGGAGCTTTTGGCTTGATTAATGAGAAAGAAGAAGACAAGTATACAATTTAGGAGCTTATTTATGAGCTTTGAATCAATTATGGATTTAACAAAGAAATTGCCAAGTTTAGTGTGCTTAATAGCTTCTATTAAGATCAATGACTCATTTGTGGTGGAATTCTATATCTGATGGACTTGTGAATGAGATATGGGAAGTGGGGAGAATTTTTGACTCAGAAATCATATTTATCAAACCAAGTTATTGTAGCTTATGCTATCTTAAACCAAGATATATCTCTCCTGACCTTAAACCTCTATTACTTACTCAATTCAGAATGTATCAAATATATTTATCAAGTCAATCTAGTGTACTAGCTGTTATCTTAAACTAACCTATACATCAGCGAGCGTTAAACCCGTATCAGCAACCTATCTCAGAAAAGGCCACAACCACTCTCTCATTTGCCACCATCAAGGCCTTTTCCTTTGTAATTTCATTTATCTCATTATGGTCTATTTTACTTCCATTTACTTTATATCGAATTTCATTACTTCTATTAATTCAGTTTAAAGTTACGTTAAAATGACTAAGTTATGCATACCATTTAATTACTCAATTTCTATTGCACATACTTACTCAATTATGTGGGTAAGGATCATTTACTAACTACACATAACTACAATGACGTTTATGAAATAGAATCAAGGCCTAGTTATCGTTCCTCATTATACGTAAGTGTTATTAAGCCAGAACATATTTATCAAGTCAGATGAAATTTATAAAGCATATGACATTTATCAAGTCAGATAACATTCTTTGTAAAGAATCAATGGACGTCCATTGCCTGTATTTTCAAAAAGCAAAACATGTTTATCAATTTGTAACTCTTAATGAGTTTATCAATGAATTAGCTTATACAGTGATTTGCCATTTAAGTTGTGACCCCATCAGTTATCATCTATAAGGCATCAGCCCCTCATTTCCCCCACGCCACTTCAGGTTAACCCTTGATTGGATTGATAGGTGTACACATATGCATAGATCATATCATTGCAAGGCGTTCACATCCAGATAATAATGAGCAATTCAGTTTCATATTACTTTCATTTTCATTGTTGTTGCAAACTAAATGAATTACAAAAGCAGGTACCCATCCACAGTGTTTCTACGCTCATTTTACAATACGGGAATTCATGTACTGAGTTTTAGCTCAAATTTTCGAATTATTTTCATGTTTTTCATTTTAGGTGATGACGTATCACATGTTTCTCCATTTAGCAAGCCCTTTTAGAAGTCATCAGATGCTCACAGTGGATTTAGCATAGCATGATTGTTGGGATCGACCTCAGGATCAAGTTGGGTCTATATTCGATATACTTATGGAGTGCAAAGTGTGAGTTAGCACAAGATATGATTAAATCGGTTGTATTGAAGTTGAACTATTATGGATTTTGGTCTTGCAGTGTTTCAGTTTAATAGATATTGTGATTTGAACAGGAGTTGTAAGATTAAACGGTTTCAGTGAGCCTTGTCCTTATCAGGCCGGCAGTAGCAACTTCTATTGTTAAGTCTTCCGCTGCAGCTTTCTGCAAATTATGTCATTGGCATTCTGGGGGTGCTGCAGACTTCTCCTCATCAAGGGCGAATTAGAGAGGTCGACACAGCCGAATCGAGCAGTCTTCGATTTAGCCCCATCGTTATCGAATCAGAGAGGTCGCCATGGCCGAGTGGAAGAGATCACTGTGGCTGAATCAAAGTCTCTCCGACTTGGCCTCATCGTGGCCGAATCAGAGAGGTCATTACGGTCGAACAGAAGATATCACCTCGACCAAATCGAAGCCTCTTCGGCTGGGCCTCATCATGGCCTAATCGGAAAGGTTATCGCAGCTGAGTGAAAGACATCATCACGATTGAATCGAAGACTCTCCAACTTGGTCTCGTTACGGCTAAATTAGTGTAGTCGTAGGGGTCTAATGAACGGCATCACCATGGCAAGTTGAAGTCTCTCTGACTTGGCCTCCTCAAGGCCGAATCAGTGGGGTCGCTATAGCTGAATGGAAGATGTTGCCACAACCGAATCGAAGGCTCCCGGACTTGGTGTCATCATAGACGAATCAATGATTCTCTGACTTGGACTCATCATGGCCGAATCGGAGAAGACGTCACCGTGGCCGAATCGAAGGCTCTTCGAGTAGGCCCCATTATGGCAGAATCGAAGGTTCTCCGACTTGGACTCATCATGGCCGAATCAGAGAAGTCATCATGGCCGAATAGAAGATGTTGCCACGGCAGAATGAAACCCTCCTCGACGGGACCTTGTCATGGTTGAATCGGAAAGGTTGCCGCGGCCGAATGGAAGACATTACCGTGGCCGAATCGAAGGTTGTCCACCTTGTCCTCGTTGTTACCGAATCGGAGAGGTCGCTATGGCCGAATGTAAGAGATCGTCGCGGCTGAATCGTTCGACTGGGCCTCGTCAGCGCCGAGTCGAACAGACCGCCGCTGACGAGTAGAAGACATCATCTTAGCCAAATCAAAGACCCTCCAACTGGGTTCGTCATGGCCAAATGAAAGCCGTTGTTGCGGCCGAATGAAGACCTCACCGTGGTCGAATCGAAGGCCCTCCGACTGGGCCTCATCATGGCCGAATCAGAGAGGTCGCCACGGCCAAATGGAAGAATCGACGCGGCCGAATCGAAGACCCTCCGAATGGGCCTAATCATGGCCAAATCGGAGAGGTTGCCATGGTCGAATGGCAGATCCTCCTCGACGGAGCCTCATCATGGCTGAATCAAAGTGGCCGCCGCGGCCGAATAGAAGACATTACCGCTGCTTAATCGAAGGTTGTCCATCTAGTCCTCGTTATTGTCGAATTAGAGAGGTTGCTATGGCCGAATGTGAGAGATCGCCGCAGCCGAATCGAAGGGGCTCAGACTGGGCCTCATAATGGCTGAGTCAGAGAGACCACCGTGAACGAATAGAAGACATCGTCTTAACCGAATCAAAGATCTCCGACTAGGCCTTGTCATGGCCGATTGGAAGCGACGCCACATCCAACTGGAAGACATCACTACAGTTGAATCAAATTGAAGACCCTTTGACTTGGCCTCATCATGGATGAATTAAAGAGGTCATCGCTACCAAACTGAAGGCATTCCCATGGTCGAACCAAAAGCTCTACTTCATGGCATCGCCATGGTTGAATCAGAGAGGTCGCCACGGCTTAGTGGAAGATACTGTCGTGGCCGAATTGAAGACTCTACGACTAGGCCTCATCTTGGTAGAATCAGATAGGTTGCCACAGCAAAATCAAAGGCTCCTCGACTTGGACTCATCATGGAGGAGTAAGAGGGGATGCCACAGCCAAGTGGAAGACATTGTCGCGGTTGACTCGAAGCCACTTGGACTCAGCCTTGTCATGGCCGATTCGGAGAGGTTGCCGTGGTTGACAAGAAGGCATCGCGGCAACCGAATTGAAGGCTCTTCGACTTGGCTTCATAATAGTCGAATTAAAGAGGATGTCGCGGCGGAATCGTAGGCTCTCCGGCTGAGCCTCGTCGCGGCCGAATCAGAGAAGTCATTGCGGCCGAGTGGAACACATCGCCACGGATGAATCAAGGGCTCTTCGACTAGGTGCCATCATGGCCGAATCAGAGTGGTCCTCGTAACCAAATGGAAGACATCGCTACGGTTGAATCGAGGGCTTTTCGCCTTGACCTCATAATAATCGTATGAGAGAGGCCGCCTCGGCAAATTGAAAACATCGCCACGGTCGAATCCAAGGCTCTCCGACATAGACTCATCATGGCAGAATTGGAGAGGTCGATGCAGCCGAATGGAAGACATTGGCTAGACCGAACCAAAAGCTTTCCGACTTGGCATCATCAGGGCTGAATTAGAGAGGTTGTTGCAGCCGAGTAGAAGAGACCATAGTGGCTTAATCAAAGTCTCTCTGACTTGGCCTCATTGTGGGCGAATCAGATAGGTCGTTGTGGCTGAATGGAACATGTCGCCACACCCGAATCGGAGGCTCTCAAACTTGGCCTCATCACGGCCGAATAGAAGAAGTCGTCACTGCCGGATAAAAGACGTCGCTGCGATCGAATGAAAGACTTCTCAACGGGGTCTCATCATGGATGAATCAAAGAGGTCGCGGCGACCGAATGGAAGAGATTGTCACAGCTAAGTTGAAGGTTAGTCGCTTGGTACTCGTCATGGCGGAACCGAAGAGGTCACTATGGCCGAATGCAAGAGATTGTCGCGGCCAAATCAAAGGCTCTCTGATCAGGCCTCATTAGCACTGAGTTGAAGAGTTCGCCGTAGACGAGTTAAAGACATAGTCATGGCCGAATCAAAGACTCTCTGACCGGGCCTCTTCATGGCCGAGTGGAAGCGATCGCCGCGGCCGAATGGAAGACCTCACTACAGCCAAATCAAAGGCCCTCCAAGTGGGCCTCATCATGGCAGAATCGAAGAGGGTGCCATAGCCGAATGGAAGAGATCGCTGCGGCCAATAGAAGAGTCTCCGACAGGGCTTCCTTATGGCCGAATCGAAGAGGTCGCCGCAGCCAAATGGAAGCTATTACCATGACTCGATTGAAGGCTCTCTGACTTAGACTCGTCATGGCGAAGTCGGAAGGAACGCCGCGGCTGGCTCAAAGACTCTCGGACTTGGCCTCGTCATGGCCGATTAGGAGAGGTCACCACGGTTTATTGGAAGACATCGCCACAACCAAATTGAAGGCTCTTCGACTTGGCTTTATAATGGCCAAATTAACGAGGACGCCACGGTCGAATCCAAGACTTTCCGACTGAGCCTCGTCTCGCTGAATCTAAAAGGTTGCCGCGGCCAAGTGGAGTACGTCGCCACGGACAAATCAAGGGCTCTTTGACTAGGCCTTGCCATACCCAAATTGGACTGGTCCCCGCAACCAAATGAAAGACATCGCCACGGCTGAACCAAGGGCTTTTCAACTTCACCTCATATTAACCGAATGAGAGAGGTTACCACGCCAAATAGAAGATATCATCGCAACCGAATCCAAGGCTCTCCGACATGACCTCGTCATGGCTGAATCAGAGAGGTTGCCGCAGCTAAGTTAAAGAGATCACTGTGGTTGAATCAAACTCTCTCCAACTTGGCCTCATTGTGGCCGAATCAGAGAGGTCGCCACGGTCGAAGAGAAGACATCGCCTCGGCTTAATCGAAGGCTCTGTGGTTGGGCCTTGCCACGGCCTAAAGGAAGAGATTATCGTAGCTGAGTGAAAGATATTTTTACGACCGAATCGAAGACTCTCCAACTTGGTCTTCTTGTGGCTAACTCGGTGTTGTGCTGAGGCCCAACGAAAAAAATAATCGCGTCGAATTGAAGTCTCGCCGACTGGGCCTCCTCATGACTGAATGGAAGCGCTCGCCGTGACCAAACAGAAGAAATCACTATAGATGAATCGATGGCTCTCTGACTGGTCCTCATCATGGCCGAATTTGAGAGGTCGCCACGATGGAATGGAAGAAATCATTGCGGGTAAAGCGAAGGCCCTCTGACTAGGCCTCGTCATGGCTGAATCAAAGAGGTCACCATGTCCAAATGAAATATATCACCACGACTCAATTGAAGGCTCTCCGACTTGGCCTCATAATGGCCCAATAAGAGAGGTCACCGCAACCGAATTGAAGACTCTCCAACTTGGACCCATCATTGCCAAATCATGGAAGTCGTCGCGTTCGAATAGAAGACATCATCGCGGCCAAATGAAAGACTTCTTGACAGGGCCTTGTTATGACTAAATCGGAGAGGTCACTGTGGCAACCTAGAACGCATCGTCGCGGCTGAATTGAAGGCTCTTCGACTGAGCCTCATCACGGACGAATCAGAGAGGCCACCGGGGCAGAGTGGAAAACCTCACATCTGTAGAATCAAAGGCTCTCCTACTGGGTATCGTAATGGCTGAGTCAAAGAGGTCGTCAAGGCCAAATCGAAGACATGGCCACGCCCTCCGATGTGGCCCCATCATGGACGAATTAGACAAGCCGTCGTGGCCGAAAGGAAGACATCGTGGTAGCCAAATCGAAGGCTCTCCAACTTGGCCTCATCATGGCTGAATAGAAGAGGTCGTTGCGGCTAAAATGAAGAATCATCATCGAATCAGAGAGGTCCCCGACCGGGCCTCGTGAGTGCTAAATCAAACAGGCCGATGTGGCAGAATGGAGCAGATCACCACGGCCGAATCGAAGGCTCTTCGATTGTGCCTCTTCATGGCTAAATCGAACAGATGCTACGATAGAGTGGAAGACATTGCCTTAGCCGAATTGAAGGCTCTTCGACTGGGCCTCATCATGGCCGAATCAAGCAAGAAGCCACAGCCAAAAGGATGACATCGCCACGATCGAATCAAAGGCCCTCTGAGATGTCTTTATCTTAGTCAAATCAAAAGGTCGTCATGACCACATGGAAGACATCATCGTGGCCAAATCGAAGGCTGTTTGACTTATCCTCATCATGGCAGAATCGAAGAGGCCACCGTGGTCGAGTGAAAGACTTCGTCGTAGCTGAATCTAAGGCTCTCTGACTGGGCGTCATCATGGATGAATCGGAGAGGTCACTTTGGCCGAGTGGAAGACATAGTCGCGGTCCAATCGAAAACTCTCCAAGCTCGGCTTGTCATGGCCGAAACAGAGTAGTCGACGCAGTCGAATTGAGGGCTCTCCGATTTGGCCTCATCATGGCCGAATCAGAGAGGGCACCGTGGCTGAGCGAAAGAGATCACTATGGCTGAATCAAAATCTCTCCGAGTTGGCCTCATGGTGGCCGAATCAAAGAGGTCGCCACAGTCAAATAGAAGACATTGCCTCAGTCGAATCGAAGACTCCCTGGCTGGGCCTTGTCATAGCCGAGTTGGAAAGGTTATCGCAACACAATGGAAGACATCATTACGGTTGGATCGAAGACTCTCCGATTTGATCTTGTTGTGGTTAAATCGGCGTAGTCGGTGGTGACGATCGAAAGACATCACCACGGCCGAATTGAAGTCTCTCAAACTTAGCCTTCATAAGGCCGAATTAGAGAGGTCACCATGGCTGAATGGAAGATGTTGCCATACTAAAATCGAAGGCTCTCCGACTTGGCCTCATCATAGACAAATCGAAGGTTCTCTGACTTGTACTCATCATGGCTGAATCGGGGAAGAAATCGCCGCGGCCGAATCCCAGGCTCTTCGACTAGGCCTCGTTATAGCTGAGTCAAAGGTTCTCCGACTTGGACACATCATGGCCGAATCGGAGAAGTCATTGCAGTCGAATAAAAGACGTTGCCACAATCGAATGAAACATTCCTTGATGGGGATTTGTCATGGCTGAATCGAAGAGGTCGCTTCGTCCGAATGAAAGGCATTATTGTAGCCGAATTGAAGGTTCTCCACCTGTTCCTTGTTATTACCGAATCGGAGAGGTCGCCATGGCCGAATGTAAGAGATCGCCATGGCCAAATCGAAGGCTCTCCGACTGGGCCTCATCATGGCCGAATGGAAGCGACGCTGCATCTAATCGAAAGAGACATCACCACGGCAAATCGAACTCGACCTGATCATGGCCAAATTGGAGAGGTTTCCATGGACGAATGGAAGGCATAGCTGCGGTCGAATCGAAGACCCTCCGACTTGGCCTTGTCATGGCCGAATCGGAGAGGTCGCCGCGGCCAAATGGAAGATATCGTCACAACTCGATCGAAGGCTCTACGACTTGGCCTCATCATTACTGAATAAGAGAGGTCACTGTGGCGAAATCAAAGGTTCTCTAACTAGGCCTCGTCATGGTTGAATCGGAGAGGTCACCGCTGCCGAATAGAAGACATTCTCATGATCGAATCGAGTCTCTACGATTGGGTGTCATCTTGGCAGAATCAGATAGGTTGTCGCGGCTGAATCAAAGGCACTCCGACTTGGAGTCATCATGGCAGAGTCGGAAGGGACACCACGGTCGAGTGGAAGACACCAGCGTGGCTAACTCAAAGGCTCTCGGACTCGACCTAGCCACGGACGATTCGAAGAGATCGTCGCGGTTAACTGGAAGATATCGTCGCAACCAAATTGGAGGCTGTTCGACTTAGCTTCATAATGGCCAAATTAGAGAGGACGAGGTAGCCGAATCGAAGACACTTCGACTGAGCCTCGTCGTGGCTGAATCGAAGAAGTTGCCACGACTAAGTGGAGCACGTCGCCGCAGACGAACCGAGGGCTATTTGACTAGGCCTCGTCATGGCTGAATTAGAGTGGTCCCTGCGACCAAATGGAAGACATCACCGTACCTGAGTCTAAGGCTCTCCGACATAGCCTCATCATGTCGGAATTTGAGAGGTCGATGCAGCCGAATGAAAGACATTGTCCCGACCGAATCGAAAGCTCTCCGACTTGGCATCATCAATGCTGAATCAGAGAGGTCGCCACGACCAAGTGGAAGAGATCACTGTGGCTGGATCAAAGCCTCTCCGGCTCGGCCTAGTTGTGGTCGAATCAGAGAGGTCGCCATGGTTGAATAGAAGACATCGCCTCGGCTAAATCGGAGGCTCTCTGGCTGGGCCTCATCATGGCCTAAACAGAGAGGTTATCATAGCCAAGTGAAAGATATTGTCATGGTTGAATCGAAGACTCTCCGACTTGGTCTTCTAGTGGCCAAGTCGATGTTGTCGCCGAGGCTGAACAAACGAAATCACCACACCGAATTGAAGTCTCTCTGACTCGGCCTCATTGTGGCCGAATCAGAGAGCTCGTTACAGCTGAATGGAAGATGTCGCCACACCCAAATCGAAGGCTTTAGGACTTAGCCTGGTCATAGTCGAATAGGAGAAGTCATCATAACTGTATAGAAGATGCCGTTGCGGTCGAATGAAAGACTCCCCGACGGGGCCTCATAATCATTAAATCGAAGAGGTCACCATGGTCGAGTCTAAGGTTGTCCGCCTGGTCCTCGTGATGGCTGAATCGGAGGGGTCGCCATGGCCGAATACAAGAGGTCACTGTGACCGAATCAAAGGCTCTCCGACCGGGCATTGTCAGCGCTAAGTCAAAGAAACCGCCGCAGACGAGCAGAAGACATAGTCGTGGCCGAATCGAAGGCCCTCTGACAGGCCTCATCATGACCAAATCGGAGAGGTCACCACGGCCAAATGGAAAATACTGCTACAACTCGATTGAAGGCTCTCTGACTTGGCCTCATCAAGGCCGAATAAGAGAGGTCGTCGTGGTCGAATCGGAGAAGTCGTCGTGACCGAATAGAAGACGTCGCCACTGGAGAATAAAAGGCTGCTCGAAGGGGCATCATCATGGCTAAATCGAAGAGGTCACCGCGGCTGACTAGAAGACATCGTCGCGGTAGAATCAAAGGTTCTTAGATTGAGCCTCGTCACGACTGAATGAGAGTGGCCGCCGCGGCGAAGTGGAAGACATCACCTCAGCAGAATCAACGGCTATCCCACTGGGTATTGTAATGGCTGAATCAAAGTGGTCGTCAAGTTTGAATCGAAGACATTGCCATGCCCTTCGATTTGGCGCTATCATGGCCGAATCAGAGAAGTCACCACGATGGAACAGAAGACATCACGGCAGCCAAATCGAAGGCTCTCTAATATGGCCTCATCATAGCCACATCGAAGAGGTCGCCGCAGCCGAATGGAAGATATTGTCACGGAGGCGTTGAAGGCTCTCCGACTTAGAAGAATCATCACCGAATCGATGAGGTGCCATGGCTGAGTGCAAGACATTGTGATAGCCAAATCGAAGACTCTTGGACTACGCCTCGTCACAGAAGATCCGTAGTGGTGGTCGCGACCGAAACAAAGTCGCTTTAACTTGGCCTCGTCATGGCAGAGTCGGAGCGGTCACCATTACCGAATCGAAGACATCACGGCGGCCAAATCGAACGCTCCCCGACTTAAGCCCATCATGACCGAATCAAAGAGGCGCTTCTGCAGAATCACACACCCACAACTGAGCCTCGTCATGGTCGAGTCGGATAGGTCACCACCGCCAAATAGAAGACTTCCCTGTCATCGAATTGTAGCCTCTCCAACTTGGCTTCATCACGGCCGAATCGGACAGGTTGCCAAGGGCCAATGGGTGACATTGATACGGCTAAGTCCTAGGCTCTCTGACTCGGCCTTATCTTAGCCGCATCATGGCCGAATCACTGTGGTTCAATCAAATTCTCTCCAACTTGGCCTCATCGTGGCCGAATCAGAGAGCTCGCTACAGTCGAATGGAAGACATTGCCTAGACCGAACCGAAGTCTTCTGCTACAATTTTCTGTAAATCATGTCATTGGCATTCTGAGGGCATTATAGACTTCGCCTCATCAAGGCTGAAATCGAGGGCTTTTCGGCTTAACCTCATAATAACCGAATAAGAGAGGTCGCCGTCGCAAGTTAAAGACATTGCCGTGGCCGAATCCAAGGCTCTCAGGCTTAGCCTCATCATGGCCGAATTGGAGAGGTCAACGCAGCTGAACAGAAGCCATTGCCCCAGCCGAACCAAAAGCTTTTCGACTTGGCACCATCAAGGCTGAATCAGAGAGGTCGTCGCGGCCAAGTGGAAGAGATAACTGTGGCTGAATCAAAGTCTCTCCAACTTGGCCTTATTATAGCCGAATCAGATAGGTGGCTATTGCTGAATGGAAGATGTCGCCACACCAAAATCGAAGGCTTTAATACTTGGCCTCATCATGGCCGAATAGAAGAAGTCGTCACAGCCGAATAGAAGGCGTCGCTGCGGCTGAATGAAAGAATCCTCAACGGGCCTCATCGTGGTTGAATCGAAGAGGTCGCCTCGGTCGAATGGAAGAGATTGCCTCAGTAAAGTCGAAGGTTATCCGCCTGGTCCTCGTTATGGCTGAATCGGAGAAGTTGCTATGGCCGCCGAAGAGAAGCAGACATTGTCGCGGATGAATCAAAGACTCTCCGACTGGGCCTTGTTATGGCCGAATGGAAGCGGTTGCCGCAGCTAAATGGAAGTGGACGCCGCGGCTGAATCGAAGGCCCTTTGACTGTGCCTCATCATGGCCAAATCGGAGAGGGAGCCACGGCCGAATGGAAAAGATCGCTGTGGCCGAATCGAATACTCTACGACTGGGCCTTGCCGTGGCCGAATCGGAGACGTTACCGCAGCCAAATAGAAGATATCGCTATGACTCAATTGAAGGCTCTCCGACTGGACCTCATCGTGGCCGAATCGGAGACGTCAACGTAGCAAAATGGAAGATATCACCACGACTCGATTGAAGGCTCCACGACTTGGCCTAATCATGGCCGAATGAGAGAGGTTGCTACAACCGAATTGAAGGCTCTTCGACTTAGACTCATAATGGCTGAATCGGAGAAGTCATCGTGGCCAAATAGAAGTCGTCGCCATCGCCGAATAGAAGACTCCTCGACGAGGCCTCGTCATGGCTGAATCGAAGAGGTCGTTGCGGGCGATTGGAAGACATCGTTGCGGCCGAATCAAAGGCTCTTCGACTGAGCCTCATCACGGCCAAATCAAAGCGGCCGCCACGACAGAGTGGAAGACACCGCCTCGACAGAATCAAAGGCTCTCCCACTAGGTACCATAATAGCAGAATCGAAGTGGTCGTCAAGGCCGAACTAAAGACATCGCCACCCGCTCCGATTTGGCCCCATTATGTCCGAATTAGACAAGTCGTCGCAGCCGAACGATAGACACCGCGGCAGCCAAATCCAA
>NCQV01127639.1:0-10579 GCA_002740545.1 Lophocereus schottii
AAAGCAATTAAGCTAAGACGAGATTTCATAAGTGTTTAAGGAAAAATCTATCCATCATTACCATATCAGCCTGGGCGATTATGTTGAGAACATAATCATATGATATATCAGGCATAAGGGATTAGAGATGCCACTGGTGATGTCTTGGGATATTTTTGGGGTATCGCATTTTGTGAGAGTGTTATGTTAGTTGAATGGTAACTTAATATAATACTATTGGTTATTTATGGTCGCACGTCCTATTCCTGGTATGAAGCGTGAGAAAGTTGTGGTGCACAGAAAATAAGTGTTTAGCGGCCTGCGTGGCCGAGCGGGAGCTGTTGGCCGGGCCTTGTGAGTTAGGCCCGACGGCCACGCAAGTTGTCTAGGGCAACTACCTTGACTGTACCCCAACCTATATAAACAGCGTTTAGGGGGTCAGTCAGGTGTGACACAAAAACACGAGATCTATTCCCTCACATATTCTCTCGCTTTCTCTCTCACAGCTAGAACACCATCTATTGCGTTCTCGGGTTTATGACTTGGACATCTCTAAAGCGACTCTAGTAGTCACTTGGTATTCTTATTATTGAGGACTATTACCAACAGTGTTCTTCCGCATCCAGGTTAGTCCTAATCTTTCCTACAATTACATTCTAATCCATCTAACAATGTGGGAAATTATTGTGTTAATAATAAAGTGATTTTCAACTATACACATATTTACAGATTATTTATATATTATGCAAGTTCCAAAAAAAAACATTGTTCTTAAATTAGTCCTACAACAATCACTACATAAAATATACAGGCTAATGCAAATGTTTATATTCTATATCACAAGAACAATAAATGCGACTTTAAAAAAGTTGATATTGGGTTTGTGCGCATTTAAACAATTTTATAAGTACATTTCATGACATTATAATAATATAATCTCATTTAGCATAACTAAGAAAGTTTCAACATGTTTCATCAAGCTTCTACCTTTTTTACGAATAAATATTGATAAATGCTTTTCATAAATTCAAGTGGTGCCTACAGTGTTCTAGGATGTTTCGTCAGAATAACAAAAATGTTGGATAGTACATTTGCTCTCTCTGTACTCATCATTTGTTTTCTTGTCTTCAAAAGAAAATTATATGTATATTCAGGATTTATATTTGTATAAAAGATTTACGTAATTCTTAATGACTTCGTTAACTTCAGCAATCTATTAAAACTTATAAAAATTTTGGTACTTTACATCTCAGTAAGATAGTTAAATTACTTTTATAACAAGCACAGTAGAATATTAGAAACTTGTATTTTTTTCTATTGATTTTGTAATTTTGTAAAAAAATGTGTTTGCTACGGTAAATATTTTATAATATGGAGGTTGTAAATGGAAGAATTTCTTTTTCCATAGAAAAATGAGAGAATTTCTTACTTACAATATCATTATATGTGGGTTACATGTGCCTTATACACTTACTCATCATTTTTTAAAGAATAAATTGTAATAAAATTCTAAAACATCATTTCTCTGTGTGCTTACAAAAAGTGTTACTCATTAAATCCCATAAAATCAAAGTTGCGATAATACGATTCCATATGTAGTGTTCCTGAACCTACTACCATTACAACTACATTTTTATAATGACAACATGGATAGGGGATGTGGCAGAGCAAGAACTGTTTATTAGAAGATTGAAAACATGTAAGTCACATCAGCGGTAGGGAGTCGGATTAAATATGAAAGTGAAAAATACCACCTGTAGTTGTGTGTAGAGCAACCAGCTTTTTTTTTCTTGATCAAAGATCAACCTACTTTAGAAAAAAAAGAAATAAATAAATTAGAGAGGCAAGGTGAGCCTATCGATATGTGATGCTAAGCATAGAGGTGGAGAGGCCCAATAAAGGGAAAGGGAAAGGGAAAGGGAAAGGGAAATAAAGTTGGCGCTTCAATTTCTGTGAAAAATGGTTTGCAAGATGTACATAAAAATGTTGCTACCCAAGATAGAATTGGGGACCTTTAGTCTGTAAGACTAATGTGATAACCACTGCACCATAACAACTGGACAACCACATCACACTAAAATGTTGTACAAATCCTGATTTTCAAATAGACGAGAGATGCATAACGAATGAATACTTGGGAAGAACATATATGGCATCTAAATGATCATCAAAAAAGTAATATACTATCACATTGTCTTAGTAATTAACGGGACTGTATTTTTGACAAAATGGTGACTTTTTATTCTTTATTTGTTAAACAAATAAAATTAGAGTTCAATATTTCACAAAGCTCTAATTTTATAGTTGAAACTTGAATGCTTGATATCAGTCAGAAACTTGGGATGGCAACTTCATTCTCATAACTTAAATATAATCAATCTTCATAATTATATTTGGACCTACATGAGTAAGGGATTATTTCCTAAAATCTTTTACATGACATAAGAGCGAAATCTAAATGACAAACCTATATATATTGAAACTCCTAACATGAAAATTACTCTTTTTTTGACTCCCTTGACCTCTTTCTTGCCTCCATTTCTTTAGCTATTATGAATGTGGTCTATCCTTTGCTTTGACACTAGCAGTGCCATCAAGCTAGATGGTATGGTAAGTTAATTACTTGGTATTTTATTGGCTTTGACCTTTTATAGTTAGTTTGGTTGTTTCAACCACATTTAGTAATAGATAAAGTTGGAAAAGAATGATTTGACCGTATAATAAGACCGAATCTAACTTGAGTATATTGAGTTAAACACAAATCTAACATGGATTAAACCAATTTTGGCCTCAACTCAACAGAATAAACTATTTTGTGTGTAAACACATTATTTTTAATTTTTAAGTAAAACCTATATATTGATCTTACAATGCGGTTGCTTAATATTAAGACTCCCCATAAAATGGTCTTTCAATTTTCTATTTTTTGGCACAACAAAGGATGCAAAACTATTACATTACCCAACATTATGACTTCATATGTTGCTTAACAACGCAATTTCTGCTTCCTCTCCCATGTAACTAAACATTATGTAGCATAGCAAGCCAACGGGCTCTCCATGGTTAACGGATGATTCGTTATTATATTGCTAGTTTTGATACATAGGCAATGTGTGCATGATTAAATAAAAGAGAGCACAAAGGAATAATATAAGACAAATTACTTTACGTCTTGAATTGCCAGTCGTGAGGCTGAATAGCTAAAAAGTCCGTTACTAGAAGTCCTATTATGGGGAAGTGGGCTCCTACAATTTCACTACAGTGTGATAGTATGGAATCTATTTTAGTCACAACAAATAAGGCCTTCAATGAAAAGAGAAGACATATATGATTGCGATAGAAAGTAGTGAAGGAGCTACTGGAAACTGGAGTGATATCACTGGAGTATGTGAAGTCTGAAAAGAATCTTGCGGATCCGCTAACAAAAGGCCTATGTAGAAAAACAGTCTTTGATACGTACGTCGAGGGGGATGGGATTGAGACCCATAGAGAATTGTAACGGTGGGTACCTAGTTAGCCGAAAGGCAAGTTCAAAGTGTAACAACGAAGTCATTACTTATTTACAGGAGCACTACTTGATATCCCTTCCTATGATGTACATGTGTTTGTGGTACTTTGCTACTATTGGTTTAGGTTGAGCAATTGGGTCTTAATGCACTGTGTGAGGTGTTAAAGTAGCACACGATAGATAGATCCACCTACTTAGATGAGGAAGTGTGGCCACTTCTTGTCGGGGGGTTGTATGGATTGACCTACTAGAGCACCTATGAGCTACCAGGAGTGGCGGATGGCCAATATAAGGCACCAAACCACTGAATATGAGAATATATGAAACTAATGTGTACCCAAGTGGCGGACTTACAACTTCCTATCAAGTTCAAGACTATTATGACTTGTTAGGATGCTCGTCTTAAAACTTGGTGTCTCTAAGTGTTAATTCAATTTGCGAGAAATTGACACCGATGCATTAGTTTCTCTGTACCCAAATATGTTTACATCTTCTAGCTAGTAGTTGTAACTGTATATAACACCATCCAAAATATAATTTTTTTAACAGTCATTGGAGTCATTATTATCCTAATTTTATCCCCACATTTTAGAATTGGTCCTCAAATGTTACATCTAAAATCATACACTAGCAACATTTTGTTTCACAGAAAAGTCACTTAACAGCGATTCAACTTCCATACAAATTAATGTATTTTTTTTATTCATTAGCAATTTAGAAACCCAAACATAAAATAGGTCAATAGTTTAGGCATATTTTGAATAATGTTAATTTTTCTTTTTTCAAAATGAAGGTTTTTTGGGCCCTTAAGTTGTACAAATGAACAAAAAAGTTCTTGGAGGCATGATGTTTCTGGTTTGTTTTGTGATCATTTCAACACACACATACACAAACACACAATCCTATTTATTCATTTATTATATATTGGTATGTTATTATATATTATTAGGGTGCTAATAAAAATAAATATATACCGATTTGAACTAAATGGAGATAATAGAATAAAATATAAAAATTTACAATTTGAAAGCAAATAATTTGTTCCTAAAATATTTGTACTTTATATTATTCATATAATCATAAATAAAATGTTAAAATATATAATATAGAACATAGAATATAAAATACATGAAAAAAATTTAAGAAAAAAATAAAGAAAACAGAATTAAAAAGGATAGGACATTTTTGGCCAGGAATATAATTAAAAGAATGAGCCTTGACATTTTTATTATCATAGGTATGTTAAAATAAAAATAAGGAAAAAAAAGAAAGAAATGAAATCTGTATAATGCAAATGGAGAGCTAACAATAAAGTATGAATTTGAGAAAGAAACATTGTCTTGAGGATGATGGAATAGAAGCTAAAGTATGCTTATATCAAATTTACATTAATAAAAACTGAATTTAACTAGCTCCCTTTGGTGTTGACCGGTTCTATATACCCATCCAAAAAATTGGAAACCGAAACCAAAACTAGTCAAATCGATTCCTATCTTTTGGGAATTGGAGCCGGAGCCTCAGGTTGAGGTTTTTAATTTCAAGGTATTTGCCACGCCTAATGTTGAAATTTTAGCATCTAATAAATTAAGGTTTCTTATTTATTTGCAGCAAGATAAGGGATGTTTGATCCTTTCCTACCATCACCTTCAAGCTTTATGCAAACGAAAGTTAATTGTATTAATTTTTTTTTTAATTTTAGGTACTTGAAAAATAAAATGATTCATCGCTTAATTAGTAGTAGAAAATTAATAAATATTGCCTTAAATTAGCTATTTGAAGAGCCAATTTTCGTAAGAAAAAATCAAATAGAAAATGAATACAGAAACAATAAAAAGGGTAGTAAAAAATAAAAAAATTATTCATTTCCCTGTCTCTATACCGGTTGTAGATTCTTGTTATTTTTATGAGAGCCAGAACAGGAACTGAATGTACATGTTCCTTCTTTTTAGGAATCGGAACTGTTTGATTGGTTTCGAATAAGTTTCAGAGTACCAAAAACCTTACTCACCCCTAGCCTCCTCATTAATGCACATGTTGATTTGGCAATTAATTTGCAAATTAAGTAGATATTTATAGTTTAAAAAGCTCACATACTATACGTTTTACCTCGAGTAATTTGTTGGGGAAAAAAAAACAAAATACTAGACTGCATTAGACGACTACCTGCATACACAAAAATGATTATAGGATCACAAACTGAATCACACCTAATTAATAATAAGGTTCGTATATTTTATTCTAATATAAACACCTCAGAAGAAAAGATAAAAAATCCTACGAAGTCCTATAAAAGTACATGAACCAATTATGTTCAAATCTAAAAGTTAAAAAGGGATGTTTCACAATTACGATTTAGAATTCTACAACTTTATTAGTTTAACCTATTACTAAATGTAGATTGTACTAAAAAAAAACCTTGATAACTTGCTAGAAGATGCATGAACTTAGCAATAATTGCGTTTAGCTATAATGTATTTCTTTGAGTAAGGTTTACCGTTTATGTGAGTACAATGAATCTAAAAATTATTAGTGGCATAAGATTGTAATTAAAAAGAACACTACGCTCTTTGTGGCATATTTTCATGGTCAAAAACATTCATTTTCATTGCTCCATTATATTGTCAAAGTTTACCTTTCTAAAAACCTTTCTCAATTTTCATTCATCGAAAAATAATTTCGACAATCTAGACTGCATTTATTGCTTACTTTGGTATATTCTCAAAACTTGACAATCAATATATGATGGAAGGAGTATCCAACCAGATCATGATGCATGTCACCCCGCCGAACAATGGTTACATTGATGGCTACATTTGGAAGGCAACAACTATACTGTGGCTGCAGTGTAGCTATTTGACAAAATTAAATGAATTGTGTTGACTGGAATTAATGTTAAAAAGTTATCGGTAAATTAGAATTGTGGAAACATTCATTAATGATAAACTAACCATCCTCAAATGTTGATGTGAGAAGTTGATTCCTAACAACTCCCTCAAATTATGATAGTTAGATTTGAAGGAAATTAATTTCTTTCCAAAATTGTTTCACCAAACACTATAATTAGATAAAGTTAACCAAATCACTGCAAAAAATTATTGCAAAAGTCTACCAAATGCAGCCAAACATAATTTTTATTATTTATTTATGTACGTGATTACAGTTGACAAATTCCGCTACATATTAGAATTCAAGGTTTAAATTTGAATTTTTTCTTTTTTTCCCCTTAAAATTTGAAAAACTAAATGGCAGAAATTAATCTCAATAAGAATGAATATCTGCAAGACATAGTTATTTAATTGGTTTTAATTTATAATTTAATAATCATATCATTCGGCTTCTACGTGGTATAACTGAAGGGATGAAAATCTGGAGTCATTTGTGCATCATGTTTAAATAGTCCAAGGCCTTTTCGACCAAACTTTAACAACGTTATTATTCAAATTGAAAACTTAATTAGGTCCCCTTGCTGTGGAGTGCTATATGACCACTTTGTATGATTAGGTATAGAAAATCTCATGCATTCTGTATATGATAGCAATAAGCGAGTGGAAGAGTTGTTGAGTGACACCAATGAACTGCTCATTGAATTTGGGATCGTTGTCTTAGTAAAAGAGTTGTGTGATACGTGATATATATGTTCAAGTTCTTACTAGAACAATGAATCATGACATGTTTGTTTGGAACTATTATAAGTATTTATCATTGACATTCAATCATTTTTAGCATGTATAATTCAGAATCACTTAACATAATTCAGTAACATTCAGTACAATCCAATATAATTCAGCATCATTTAATGAATACATTACATTATGATTAAACACAAATCACCTAATTGTTCATCGATAACCAGGCTAAGATTGTACCAAATGATTAATCCTAAATACGTAATGTCAAGCGGTTGTGTTTCCAATTGTATTTTGTTGGTATTTCTAATTATAATATTTCAAATAAAAATTGAGTATCGATTTGAATGAGGTTCTTAAAATAATTATGTAATTTTAGTAAGTTAATCATAAATTTATAAAGTTACATAGTCTAATATTTCTTCAAATAGTACAAATTTTACTATTACAATAATATTCATGGTTTATATTATAAGTAAAATATGGTTTTATTAATGATGAATTATGAAGAACTTTGTATTAATTACGTTCGAATCCACTAACAATGTGGGAAACTATTGTATTAATAGTAAAGAGATTTTAAACTGTGCACATATTTGCAAATTATTCATATATTATACATATAAAATAAAAAAAAATGTTATTCTTAAATTAATTTTATGAGAAACACTGCATATAATGTGCAGGTCATTGTAATATGTTTACATTCCATATTAAAAAGATCAACAAATACGAATTTACAAAAGTTGATATTGGGTTTTTGCACTTTTAAACAATTTTATAAGTACATTTCGTGGTAGTCTAACAATATAATCTCATTCAGCAGAACTAAGCAAGTTTCAACATATTTCATCAAGTTTCTATCTTGTTTTATGAATAAGTATTAATAAGTACTTTCATAAGTTCAAGAGATGCCTACGGTGTTCGAGGATGTTTGATAAGAATGATAGAAATCTTGGATGGTGCATTTGCACTCTCTGTCGTCATCATTTGTTTTCTTGTCTTCAAAAGAAAATTATACGCATATTCAGGTTTTCACAAATGTATAAAAGATTTACGTGATTTTTGATGAATTCATTAAGTTAGGCAATATGTTACAACTTATAAAAATTTTGATATTTTACATCTCAGCAAGGCAATTGAATTACTTTTATAACAAACAATGTAGAATATTGGAAACTAGTATTTTTTTTTCTACTGATTTTGTAATTTTATAAAAAAATATGTTCGTTGCTTATGGTGACTATTGTATATCACAGGGATTGTTAACAAAAGAATTTCTTCTTCGATAGAAAAATGAGAGAATTTCTTACTTACAATATCATTATATGCAGACTACATGTGCCTCAGACACCTATTGATCATTTTTTAAATAAAAAATTGTAAAAAATTTATAAAATTGTATTTCTAGGTATGCTCACAAAAAGTGTTGGTCATTAAATCCCGTCAAATCAAACTTGGGATAATGGGATTCAATAGGGAGTGTTCCTAAACCTACAACCTCTACGACTACATCTTATAATCACAATATTGGCAAGGAATGTGGCGGAGCAAGAACTATTTATTGGAAGGATGTAAAACATGTAAAGTGACATTAACGGTAGGGAGTCCAATTACTTATTAATGTGAAAAATACAATTAGTAGCTTTGCATAGAGTATCCTGCCTTTTTTCTTAATCAAAGATCAGCCTACTTCAGGAAAAAAGATATAAATAAATTAGAGAGACAAGGTGAACCCATCAATATGTGATGCTAAGTGCAGAGGTGGAGAGGATTGATGAAGGGAAAAGGAAATAAAGTTGGCGTTTCAATTTATGTGAAAAGTGGCACGCAAGATGTACATACAAATGTTGCCGCCCATGATCGAAACGGGATCCTTTGTGTGCAAGACTGACATGATAACCAATACACCGTAGCCACTAGGCAACGATATTGCACTAAAATGGTGTACAAAGCCTGATTTGTAAATGGACGAGAGATGCATAACAAATGATGTGCAGCAAATGAATCCTTGCGAAGAACATATATAACATCTAAATGATCATCAGAAAAGTGAAATCTAAATAATACTCTTCACAATTGTAGTTGGACCAGCATTAGTAAGGGATTACCTCACAAAATCTTTCACATGACATAACAGTGGAATCTAAATAATAACCCTATATATGTTGATGCTCCCTACTTGAAATTTACTCTTTTTTCTGACTCCCGTGACCTTTTTCTTGCCTCTGTTTCTTTAGCTATTATGAATGGGGCTTATACTTTGCTTTGACAACTAGCAGTGCCATCAAACTGGATGGTATGATAAGTCAATTACTTGGTATGTTATTGGCTTCACCGATCGGTGACTTGCTATGGTTAGTTTGGTTGTTTCAACCACCTTTGGTTACGGATAAGGTTAGAAAAGACTTATTTGACACAATAATATGACCAAATCTGACTTGAAATTATTGAGTTACATACAAATCTAACACGAACCAAACCAATTTTAACCATAAACTGTTTAGTCAGTAACCACGTTATTTTCAAACTATAAGTAAACCTAAGTGTGAATCTAATGTAAGGTTGTGCCCCCAATTAGGGAGCCTGGGTGTGTACATATAATAATCAGGGAGTACAAAAATTATATAATTATCGAGGCACCAAATTGTCCCTAAAAAATTAAACAACTTAGAAGACAACCCTTTGGTGAATATGTCAGCTAACTGAAGCGTAGTAGGAATATATCAGACAATAAGATCCCCAAGAGCAACACGCTCGCGAACAAAATGATAATCAACCGCAATATGTTTGCTGCGATCATGCTAAATGGGATTGACAGCCATGTAGGAGGCACTGATGTTGTCACAGTAAACCCGAGTAAGGGAGGTAAAGAAAATGCCAAGATCATGGAGACCGTAGTTCGTTTCTTGGAACGCCAAGCAATGAGATTGGGGCCAAAGAACACTGCATAGCCTGTTATGGAGCGACAAAAATCTTTTGCACTCGGCCCAATCAGCATCCGAGTAGGCCACGATGACAGATGGAGTGGAAGCAGGACGAAGCTGCAAGCCATGACCCAATGTACTGTAAGGGCTAGACTTTCATATACTACTGACTAACTGTTTTAGTTGCTAAATTTACGAATCTACGTTTGAATTATTTTTCGACAAGGGTATTAAGCGAACTGTGTACGTATTTAACAATTAATTTCATTAAAAAGAACGACTTTACGATTTATGTTATCATTGATGTTACTTATTTATAAATTTATTGAATCGATGCTAACCCGAGTTTTTAAAATCATTTTCATTTTTATTTGGTCGATTCCCAAAGTTTAAATTAAAAGGTGAGTTGTAGGACGTTTCAACTCGAGTTTAGCCTGATCGCTAACGGGTTTGGGACTAGAACCTAGCTGTATCAGTTAATTGAGCCACAAAACCAAAAAAAAAAGAAAAAAGGAAAAAGGGAATTAGAAAGGGGGGCT
>NCQV01127669.1:0-13589 GCA_002740545.1 Lophocereus schottii
CTTCATGATCAACATCTTATTCTCTTCACTCCATATGCTTGTTCAGCACCGTTCCTTAAATTGGACGCCTATATGAAAGATGAAGTAAACAAAGAAATAAGTATTAATATTCAAGTACTATTTACATACAAAAAACATGACAATGTATGTTGCGATGATTCTAAAACAAATAAGAAACAGATGGACACTCTAGCAGCCAATATGTTGTATTGCCTGATGGTCACTTAAATAATCACAAAATTGTCACAATTCACATGCTGCTAGTGCACCAACGGCCATGGCCGTCAGTGTAGCAACTGCTTCGCCGTGCACAATTGTAGCCACAACAATTGCACAGTTGCAGCCACTGCTGTCTCGACAGCACAGCTTGGTGCCTGTTCAGGGCAGCCGCTGCGGCCCGGACAGTGCAGCCGCTGCTTGTTCATCACAGCGAGCTGCTGCCTGGACAGCGCAGCCACTAAGTTGGGCAAATCTAGACATTGATGAGCTAATATAATACAACTAGTGCTACCAAATTAGATCAGGTTTTACGCTTGTGATCAGGCAGTTAGAAGCAATCCGTGAATCACAACAACTTTTACATAACTAGAATACAAATGAGTATCACTAATGTTATTTTTTTAATAGCATCCTCATTAAGATACAAAGAACATTATGTTCAGTGAACCAACAAACCAAGAATAATCAAAACGCCAGATAAAAATGCCTAATTGAATGGTAATTAAATGGTGCGAGAACATGAAACTAAGCATTGAAGACAAGCAATATAGGATCAACCAAAAGGGCAATAAGTGACTGCACATCTAAACAAAAACCAAATCCAACCGACCTAGTCCAGTCCGAATAGGCAAATTTTCCACTAAGGCATTCCACCTCGATCCAAAATTGATCAGCACAAATAACAGTTTGCTATGTCAAGAGCAAAGTACACAAGTCCCATAAATTGATGCCGAGAAAACTACCAAATTAGACATATTTAAAGTCTGATTAGTTAATAACATAAATTAATGTTGCTAAACCAGGTTAGTGTCAGAGTCCCCACGCAGACAATTACGTCGTCCGGTCAAGGACAACATATTTACATGGCTGTCCTCATGAACAAAACAAAAAAGACAGAACACTCAATGAACCAACAAAGTATCCATGTAATATCAATAAAACAATCAAGCAACTACAAA
This sequence comes from Lophocereus schottii, assembly GCA_002740545.1. Lineage (NCBI taxonomy): Eukaryota > Viridiplantae > Streptophyta > Magnoliopsida > Caryophyllales > Cactaceae > Lophocereus > Lophocereus schottii. The sequence continues at coordinate 1,179 of NCQV01127669.1, forward strand.
TCCTATCGCAAGAACTTGAAAAAGAAACTAATAGGTAGTGAGTAAAGAGATCATACCAAAAGCCCAGTAAGGCATTAGAGCTGGCCTGCCAATCAAGTTAGTGTACTGATTCACAACATTAAGAGGTGACGGACCTGAAAAGAAGTAAAAGTCAAAGAGAGATAGTTTTTACTCTAGCTACCCTATGCTCCTCATAATTATTTGGATCTAGTCTGGCATGGAGAGGTGCACACACCAACCAACAAGCATACATAAGCGCTGAAACTTTGAGGTTTTGATAGGATATAACCCCCCTCCTCAATATCTTACTTGCATATAGCTTGGTCGGTTCTCATATAGTCATATATCCCTCAACTTTCTAATTAAACACAAATCTAGACAACCAAACTGCACGATAAACTTAGGTTGTAGCAGTTAACCCCACTTCATATAGTCAATTTGTAATCATCAAAGTCAGAATTCAGAACTAAATAGCAAATAATCTAATATAACAACATCCAATCCAACATTCATGGTGGTTATCCACATTCATCCAAACCAGAAACAAAGTAAAAACAGGAGCAAGGGAAAAGGTTAAGGCATCTACCTAGTTGAGAACCCAGGCCAGTTCCTTAAGCACGACCAGAAATAGAGAAAAAAGCTGAGCAGCGTAGCAGTAGGGCAACACCAAGTCCAAATCGTGCAGCAAACAAACAGAGAATAAATAGAGCATCAGGCAGAAGCAACAGAGAAGCTGAACGGGGGATGGGGAATTCGAAGTTAGCCGAGAACAACCCAGAACAATCTAATACAAGCTGAAATTCATTAAACCTATTTAAAGCAGTAAAAAAAAAATCGATTATACGAAATCAAAGGCTAAAGAATGGATCTAAAATTCGAAATCAGAGTCAAAATGCCGAAAAGTGAACCCTAAAATCTATAAAACAAAACTTTAAATTCAACCCTAAAAATCTAAAAACTGAAATTAAACTAACAAGAAACCCTAAATTTAGCCTGAAAAACTTAAACTAAAACCTAATTAATACCTAGATTCCCCAATTTCCTTGCCCAAATGCCGTTGCCTTCAATTTATACCATAATTGGCTTGATCTCAGCCGTTGGTGTGGAATGGCATGAACGATTGGATGATGATGCACTGGCCGATGAAGATAGTGGATTGGATAAGGGTGATTGTGGTGATGGGGGTGTTGATGATGCCGTTGATGTGGAGAGAATTCAAGACAGGCAGAGAGATGACAAAGACAGAGAAAAGATGAAGGTTAGGGGGCTGGGGTTTCTGGTTTCTTTTCGCTCAGGGGGATAAGAGAGACATGAGGAGATAAGTGGCTGCGCGAGGGGGGGTAGGCATGTGCCCAGCACGTGGGGTTTAAACATCTTGTATTGGCAATTTCACCTAATAGATTGAAGGCATTCTAACAATACAAATTAAAGAAAAATAAAGGAGGAAATTCTTTTCACTAGATAAAAATTTCCATCTAAAACTAACCCCCTTTTTAAAAAACATAAATGTCTTTTGTGGCAATTTTGGCTAATTGACATAACACACTCAACTTTTTGTGGCAATATTAGATATGCTACAATTATTTTACTACTTTTAGATTGTTGTAGCAAATTTAAATTTGCTACAATAAAATTGCTACAAAAAATCATTTTTCTTGCAGTGATACATACACACATCTACACACATGCGCCCACACACAGAGATGAAAAATTCTATGGTAATATGCTTTTCTCAATTCAATACCGCAATTGATAGATATCAATTGTTGAACCAATGATAATGAATCTATATTATTCAAAGTATTTACCTGTAAGCCTCTTAACATGTTGACTGGAACACCAATACATTTTTTATCTCTCCTCCCACCATTGACACATGTCCACATTTGCCATTAAACTGAGCAGCTGAATGCGAATGAATCTCATACCACTAGATTTCTATTGTACAGGTCATCTACTGCCAATGCGCAATGAAAGTATCGCGATCACATAATTGCTAGCTAGCTTAATATATGCTCCCTAAGCCAAATCCAAATCATAACCTCTTTTATCTCGAACATTACAATTTATTCATAGCTTAATTTTTTGAATCACAATCTAATGGCTAAAAAAGCAAGCTTAATCCAAATCCTAACTCCCTCCCCAGATAAAAGCAAAACTCAAATTTCATCCATTAACAAATACTTCAGCCAACTTTAAAATTATAGATAAATTAGGAAACAAAGAAACAAAATCAAACTCCATGAAATTCAAAAGCACTCAACCAATAGTAAAATTAACAGAACCCTTCTTAGGTATGATCATCTGAGCTTGGCATGGATATCATAGGTATGGTGGATGGGACTAGGTGCAAGACGGTGAGTGATGGTAGGATCCACATCAAGCTGATTGAAGGAGACATTGCGAGAGATGTGCATACCAAAGATGTAGATGACATATCCGGGGTACTGTCGGGATCTAGCAGTAGCCGAAGGACCTCATGGATGGTGACGACAGCAGTGGTCGGTGAAGGAGGGAAGTGAGGGGAGAGTATGTAATTCATGCGATATTTTTGTAATTAGATTCCTTGAATTTACCTCCCCATAGAATTAAAAAATGGAAATGCAGTTGAGAGGAGAGAGAAGATGGAGACTAGAGAGAGGATAGTGTTGATTATCACCAAAAAAAAAAAAATTTCCCGCAATGTATTGCTTATTGTAAGAGGTGAAGGTAAATTACATTAATGGTTATAATTTCTATGTCTATAATTAACAGTTCATATTACGTTTAACTACAACAATTGAAAAAAACTTTACTACCTTATGCAATTTGTAAATATAAATAAAGGCAGGGGATCTAAACACTCAGGAAAAATTCTAGCAGGAAATTTACCTTATGGTGTTGTTTAAAATAACACTTATCACTTGATGACTTTCCTTACATAGTGGTGTTGTATTTGTCTGAAACAGCTTTTGAGGAAGCCATATCATATCCACACATAGTTACTACATTGTCCTTAATGAACTTCTTGTAGTTGGAGGGAAAATTCAACTAAAGTAGTGGGGGTCCCAGGCTTGGAAGGAAGTATCCCAGAATGAAATTCACATTCTAGCTGATCTCAACCCTCAAGTTTTAAAAATGGGAGGGGAAAAGGTGGATAAGGTTAGGTTCTAAACTTTAGGTGGAGAAGGGAGGATGTAATTGTGTAGAATTAGTTGATACTTACAAGGGGATTGGAAGGGAATTAGGGGATTAAGGGAGGACTTGAGAGGTTAGGAAAGGGTTGTGCAATTAAATGAAATGGGGATATGGAAGCTGGGTAAGCCAACTTGAGGGAGAGTACAGGGCAAGGGAGAAGGCAGTCCGTAGCAGATATAGGTTTCAATGAGCAAATGGGAGTCCTTCTTTACATTGTAAAAGGTAAGATTAGAAGTTAAATGCTATTGTACTTTGTTTAGGTTCCTTTCATTCATTACCTATGGAAAACGTAAATTTCTTTGGCTTTATGTAAGTAATGGGTGGTGCAATATATAAACGTATTAAGGTATGAATTGTTGTAAGATTACAGTTTTGGGTGTTGAAGTTGATGTATGAGAGGTAGGGTTTGCCTAGATGTATTTAGTTAGAGCTTAAATGAATTGAGTGTTTGTAATTGTAGTGTGTGGCTTTAGTGTGGAGTTAGTGATGCATGTGGTAGGAGATTCCTTAATTGCTATGCAAAGATTTGCACGTATTATGTGGTCATTTAAAGTGGTTAACCAGAAATTATGTATTCAATAACCCATGTTAAATCTTGAATGAGATGGGGTTGTAAATGTAGTATGTGGTTGTGGCCTGGAGATAGTGATGCATGTATTTGAAAAATCCTTAATTGTTGTGCACAAGTTTAACATAGCTAGTAGTGATCTTTGTAATGTGGTGACTTGAAGTGGTTAATCCATAATGTTGTACTGAATAACCAAGGTTGACATTGCATGTGTAGTGAGTGTAATTGTACTGTGATTGTGGTATGGACTTCGTGATGCATGTCTTGAAAAATTCACTTAATTGGTATCCACATGTTCATCAAGTAATACACTTAGCTAATTGAATATGTCATATGGTAATTTAAAGTAGTTAGCCTCGTATGGTGTTTTATATAACCCAGGTTAATATTGAATGAGAAGTTAGAATTAGATGTGTTAGGGTCTGAAGTTGGTGGCATATTTAGTGTGAGGATTTGGTGCTAACAAACATGTGTCTATTTATAGTTGATTAGTAACGTTCACCATAGTTGATTAGTAACGTTCACCATAATGGAAGGATAATATGTTGGTGGAGGAGATGGCCATACTAGGGAGATAGCTATGCATGTGTGCTAGAGAGGATTTATAAAGGAAGGTACAGGGGAGGGGAGAAGTTATGTTGCCATGGAGGGAGGAAAGATTATGTGTGAATGAATGAGAATATGGGTGTGCTTGAAGTGTTGAGGTTAGTAAAGGAGGCCATAGGGGAAGGTTTAAGGGGTTGATGTGGTATAGTTTGAAATATAAAAGAATGGAGCTATTACCATTTGAGAGGGATGCAGATGTGTTTGTGGTTGTGGCTACTGATGATGGACACAAATAGTGACCGATCATGTGCTAATTTTTTGCATTAATATACAAGGATGCCGCTGATACTTGATAATCCTTGTATGGTGAAGAAACATAGGCATGTAATAAAATGGAGCAATGTATCATTCAATATACCTGATGACCAGTCTGGTGATTCCAGCTCTCGCTCTGGTGAGAATGAAGCAGGTGATGATGTAGTGTGTCCTACATCGATGGTGCAATCTGAGGCATACCAGAATAGGATGCTGATATAGAAGAATGAAATTAAAGGGAAGGGCTAGGTGTTTCCTACTGCTATAGATGTAAAGAAAAGTATTTGGAGGTATGCACATAGTGAGCATATCTAAATATAAGTATGTGAGAAACTATCGGCAACGCATTGTTGCGAGGTGCATTGTAGAAAGATGTGGATTTTACATTTGTACAAGGAGCCACCTATAAAGGGGGTGGAACTCATGTGAAGGAGTTTGTTAGGACACATCTATAGTTTAGGAGATGAATGACAAATGGGGAAGTAAGGAGGAAGATAGATGACAGCAAGCCTCCTCGCCAGCTTGATTGAGGGGAAAGTTCAATGAAGTGATGATTACACACCTCTGAGATATTAAAGGACTTGTAACTAGAGATGGAAATAATGCCATCATATATGTAGTGTTGGAGGGCCTGTAAATATGTGTGGTTGCTAGCAAATAGAAAACTAGAGGACCCTTAAAAGCTCATCCCCTAGATGTGCGCAAATATTGTAAGGGAAAATCCTAACTCAAGAGCATTCTTGAGTTGAAAGGATCTAGGTTCAAGCATATGTTTGTTGCATATGGAGCGTCATTAAATGGGTGGTTCATCGTTGGATGTTGGAAGATATTGTTTATAGATGGTGGTCATTTGAGTGTGCCGTATGAGGGACTATACTGTCTGTAGTTGCACTTAATACGGATGACCACTTATTCAACATTGCATATGCAGTTGTGTCTATAGAAAACAATGATGATTAGTTGTCATTTTTTACTATATTATGTGAATCTTTTGGTGGAATGCAGCCTATGCTCATGATCGATAGGATCCAATCGCTACTATTTGCTATGTTGAAGGTTTTCGTATTGAGAACCACACTTACTTTTGAGGCGCGTGTGAGAGAACTTCCTTACCTATGCCAGGAAGTTAGGGATCCGATGCTGAGCATCAATAGGGTTGCACACACCCCTACAGGGGTAGAGTATGAAACAGCAATGGATGACATAAGGAAATGCAAGGGGCTAGGTTGGATAACAATACTGTGGATAGCCAAAGCAACTGGATGTGTTCATTGCGAGGTGTGATAGTCTTGCAGCTAATAAGTGGACATATATAAAAACTTGGTTAGAAAGTTGATAAGAGGACGATGGTGTTGCAAAAATGGAGGAACGATGCTAGTGACAGGATTTAGAAGAAGTGGAGAATGACGGTTGCTAACATTGGTTTAGTAGCAGATGTGAAGTTGTTTAACACAGCCTTGGTGAATATAGTGTGCTTCTGATGAATAATTGAAGCTTATTCATGAACCTTGCAAGAACCAAATGTAGCTACAAGTGGTGAAAGTTGAAGGGGTTACAGTGCACCCATGCAATGATAGTAGTTGACAAGCACCAGTTGTGGAGATATGACTATGTCGACGACTATTGCAACATGATAACCCAAAATACGACATATATAAATAGTATACATCCAATTGAGAAGCATGATTCTACTATATTTTGGGGTTAAATTGATGTGATGTGTAATAGATGTATGGTTTGCATGCTTCGTAGTCTGTACTTGTTTTGTGTATGTTTAACACATGCTACTAACTCCATAATGATTAGTTAGTGGATGTGAAAGAAGTGCTTGGTTTATGTCATCTTCTAAAATGTTGATATTTATGTCGTAGTTATTATGATTGGACAAATCTGATTGCCTTATCATGTTGTTGGATGCTGTCATTGGCAGTTGCATTAGTGAATAGCTTGTTGTAATTTAAGAAATAACCCATTTGGTATGCGACTATGTATGTATTGTAGTACCCCTGACAAGTTGATGGAGATAGAGTAATGAAAGTGGAGGATCCATGTAACCCCTGTCTTCACGTATAAGCTTCATAGGATAGTGAGTATACTCTTTTGGGTAACATAGTCATACGTGAGATTTTGGAGTGACTTGGAAACGAAGCTTGAAACTACAATGTTTTGTTTTGGGATGCCACCTATATTAGTTGTGTGTAATTGTGTTCAATGACATATAGTTGTATAATATTTGCCTAAACATTTAGTTAGTCAATGGTAGTGGTGAATGGTTGAGCTACTTCACGGGGCTCATTTAAGGTTCGTGACGACAGTGAGAATCTATGTAAAGTTGGCAGGAATGAATAGCATTGATAATAGTATGTGCTCATCAAAGAATAACTTAATATACAATACACACGGTGAAATAGTCAAACGGAATGACTAGTAGAAGGAAAATTAGGAGAGGGACAATAAAGCAAATTCAGTATAAATTGTGTAATGAAAGTAATCACATTAGGTTTTAACTATCATAGTGTGTGAGTGTGTGTGTGTGTATGTGTGTGTCTGCACATACACACACACACATATACACACACATACACACACATGCCACTTGAGGAGCAAAAGAAAAGCTCTCACAGAGATTTGGCGTAGGGGAACCGAGCTACGCGACACGGCCACGCCATCTCTGGTAGTCCTACAACCTAAGACTTGCTCATTTCTTCTTCATTTCTTCTTCTTCACCATCCACTCCTTCTCTCTCTACACGCCTTTTCTCTTAATCTTCCTCACTTCCCATCTCACTCTAGATTTAACTCCTCCTTAAATCTTTCATTTTTCTCCCAAATCTCCCAAATTTCACTCATAATCCTTCATTTCCCAACAAAATCTCCCTTAAATTCATCCTCTTTTTCTACCCCAACCTCTTACTTTCTCTCTGTAAAACCCTAACCTCTATTGTTGAGGTTGAAATAGTAGAGAAAGAAAGAGTGGATCTTGACTCCATTTCTACACTTTAAAAGGCTATTAAAAGCAAGGGAAGCTTCATTTGCTCACAAACCTCAACCATGGGCAAGAAGAAAGTTGGTGGGTCCTCTTAAGCCCCATCTCTACCCAAGAAGTCTTTAAGGCCTCCCTCCTCCTCCAATGCACCTTTAGGAACCAAAGGCACAAAGGATGTCTACCCTTTAATTCTTGCTCGTAGTACTAGAGGTTTAGTCTTTGCTAGTGAAGAACAAAAATTGAAGTATGAAACCTTGAGTTCTAGGAAGACTAGTAAGCAAAATTTTAGCATGTTAACTCTTTAAGGACTTTAGGATTGCTCCATGATATGATTTGTTTTGCTTAGCCATCTAGGTTGGATGGAATATATGGAGATAAATTGTGTTCATATGACCGGCTTGTAATTGAGTTCCCAAGTTCTTTGCATGTGGATTGGGTTGAGTAATATAGGGGTCAAGAGGTGCTCATTTTGTTCCGCATGTTTAATACCGATCACCAGATGAGCTTAAGGGTTTAATGAGTTACTACACGTCTCAATCTATGCGGATGCTTTTAGGGATGTTTCAAGTTGTGGAGACCTGACCCTATTTGTTTGAGCATCACTTGCTCAAAACGTAAAACCTATACTAATAGATTTGGGAGACTCGAGTCTATGATCCTAGATAAGCCAAGGCCATTGACATATACAATGTTAACATCCACTACCTATAACATTTAATGGCTGGTATCATCTTTGGGTGTAATAATAGCCAAAACGTATGTAGAAAGCGGAATTGTTTCCCACTTGGTGTGCATCGATGGGTACGCCTTCATCCTCTGCCACCTAGAGGTAGCCAAGACCATGTATAAGAATACGACAAGGGCAGGGGCACCATCACAACAATTGCCCTAGCTTTGAACCATGGTGGGAAGTTTGGCACCCTTAAGCCTGAGGACACCTTACCCTAGCCCATATGAACATTATTGACACAAAAGGTGGCATCAACAAAATACCCCCACCACAAACAAATCCTCTTTACTTTTCTTGATGTGGCCTGCACCACCATAACTAATGAGAGGAATTTGAATTGTGATATGGTGATTGTTCGAGAGGTGGTTTTACCAAGAAAGGGAGATAAGAGTGATGATGAGAATGAGGAGCATAGTGGTGATGAGGATGAAGGTGAAGAAGAGGGTCAAGATGACAAACTGACCGGTGGAACCCAACTAGAGAATAAACCCATGCCACAAACGCCAACCACAATATCAACAACTAACTTTTTTTGAGAAAGGGGGTCTTCTTCCACAACCCAAATGTCATTTAACTCCACCTTCCTCCAATCCTTCTCTAACCCCTAGCTCACTACAAAAGAGTGGTCATTCTGTGACGAAATATCAGTGACGAAAAAGTGTGTTCGTCTCAAAATAAAAACTGCGATGAAGTATTTTAATGTAGCCACGAAATAAGTAAGTGTCTCTAACTGAGACGAATTTAGAGATGAATTTCTATATTCGTCGCTATCAGAGACGAATTCTCGAGATAGAATATATTTCTCATTTCTAATAGAGTTGATTATGTGTATGCATTGCAAATTTTCGTCGCAGGCTGATACAAAAGCCTTCCCGCAGTGGCTTTCACTTCGCGCTCGGCCTGTTCTTTCCCTCCTCTTTCCCTCTCTAGCAAAAAACCTAGCTCTATTGTAGGCCGAGGTTTGCATGGCTTCGGTGGAAAATTAAGGAGGTGAGCATATGAAATGATGGTGTTTCTATGTCCTATTGGTTATGGGTTTGTTTTTCTCTCTCTTTCTTTCTCTTTTTGTGTCTAATACGCTAAGGCTTTTGGATTGTGGTTGATTTGTAGTGGTTGTGGAGATCTTGGTCTTCAACAAAACGCTCAGGCCTCTTTCTTCCTTTCCTTGTGTCTCTTTGGCAAAGTAAGTTTCTTAAACTAGAGTGGGTAATTCAATTTTCTATTGTTGGGTCGTTTTTGCATTTGCGAAATCATGCTCTCAATTATGCGTGGTTAATTCTGGGAATTTCAGAATGGGTGTAAAAGTTGGCTTTCCGGGTTGTTAAATTTATGGGTTTTGAGCCATTTTAGGGTTTTGTTTTCTGATGAGATTTTTGTTATTGGGTGTTGCCATTTATGATTTGTTTTTGTGTCTGAAGTACCTCCAAACAAGAGAATTATTTTCAGTTAGGTGGTGGAGGTTTTTCTTGCATTGAAGTTTTTATCTTGTGCCTGTTTTGTGTGTTGTAGTTCTGATTCACTAAATTGGTGTGTTTTTAGTGTTGAATTCAACAATGTTTCATTTACGCAATTTTCCTTTCATGTGTTACTGATTCTGTGGTAAAGTGATTTGCAAATTTTCGTCAATCAAAACTCTTCCTTTACACCAACTAAGGACTTCAATAATCAATGAGTAGATGACCTAATTATCTTGACTTCAATTCAAATTTAAATGGCATATACCGTACAACTAACAGAGTCAGCAAGAAAAGTAGAGTCACTAATAGCCATTTTTTTCTGTGATTGACATGATGGCTAAGGATGGAAGGCATGAAAAAGCATGGATAGAGAGAGAGGAGTGAATTTGATGCTATGAGTTCTGCAATAAGGGCAGAGATAGGATAAGAGTAGGGGGTCAGGTTACTCAAGTATATATAAAGTGTAGAGGGAGAAAGAAAATAGGCAAAAGATAATGCAATTTTATGAAGTATTATGTTGTCTTTTTCTTCATCTTTTTTTTGGACCTTGGTCCCTAACTTCATTCAAGTTCCTGTATACTTGATTTTGTATTGATTACTATATGATATTGTATTGATTACTTTCTATCTTAGTTATGTTTTAGTAATCAGTTCAAGTTGATTGAGTTTGTGTATAATTTAGCTTCCCTCTTGTTTGTTGATTATGTAAATTATTAAGCTTATGCTTTGCATTGCATTATCCTTCACCATAGAATAATGTTTTATATGTTTAGTATCATAGCTTTTTTTGAAATAGTGGGCTAGAACATTATATTTTTTTTCAATAAAGCGATATAAAAAGATATGAAACACAGTTATGTATAGGTTGATCGGCATTTATGCATCATTATTTCATTTATAACTTAGAACCTGTTCAAAATGTTATACATATCAAACTTATAGTAGTAAGTTATGTATTATCTTTCTTTGAGTAACTTGCTAATATGAGAAGTTGATATGAATAAGATTTTGAATTGTCCAAGTTGGACAGTTTGGGAATCGTTAAGTGTATGGTTGTATGGTTACAATAGTTGTTGCATATGCGCTTGAAAGGTTCAGTGGTGTTTCCTCATTTATTGTTCTCTGGGAACGATTTTTTGGTGAGGCAAAACAAATTGGCTTCATTTGGAAAATTCATGCTTAGAGAACTATGGGGAAATGCTGTTGAATTTTTTCGGCAGATATGTAAGAGTGTAACCTTCACAATCATGTACTTTGGATTCTTGAATGGGTTTAGGACCACTTACCCTTTAGAAGGAGCTTAGGTCATGTCACGTTAATTAGGGCATGTGAATTATGAATGGCATATAAATACATTAACTATTACTCATTACATGTAATTACCATTGATAAAATATATATACTTAAACAACTATTATTTGGTAAGCAACAAACAGATGGAACCAAGTCAAGTGTGGATGTACCAAAGGCTTGATTCAAATGGGTACCTTAGTAAAATCTTCATCGAAAAAGTAGATGAATTCATTGAGTTTGCTACTAGCCAAGAGTTGTTTCGGAACACAAACAAGATAAAGTGCCCGTGTATTAATTATTGGAATGGGCGTTACTTAGATGTGGACACAGTAAAGCTCCATTTGTATAAGCAAGGTAAGTGGGCTTGTCAGGGAGAAACTTTTCATAGGGTATCACATCCTAGTAGCTCATCTAATCTAGAGGTTGAAGCATACCCCATGTGGGATATGGTGTTGGATGCATATGCTCCAATTAATGTGGTTGAACTGCGGATGGGTAATGAGGAAGAGGAGCCCACTCTAGAGGTAAAAACATTCATCAAGTTGGTCGAAGCAGCCAAGAAACCTTTATATGAGGGATCTGACATATCCCTTTTGAAGGTTGTTACAAGGCTAACAAACCTTAAATGTGAGTTCAATCTCCCACATCGAGCTATTGATAGAGTTGCCTCATAATAAAGGCCATGTGCCCAAATGACAATGAGATGACGGCCAACTTCTACGAAACCAAGAGGTTGCTATCTGGGCTTGAACCTCCACATCATAGAATCCATGCATGCCCCAATGGGTGCATGTTATTTTGGAAGGATGCTGGGGAATTGGAGAAATGTATAGTATGTGGTGTAGAGAGGTAGTTTATGAGGAAGACTGTTAGAGGTAAAAAAATTCCGAAGAAAGTGTTAATCTATTTTCCAATTATCCCAAGATTACAAAGACTATAGTAGACACAAAATGTAGCCGAGCATATGATATGGCATCATAAACAAAAGCATACTAAGAACTTCATGGAGCATCCAAGTGATAGGGAGCGATGGAAGCACTTTGACACCACATTCCGTGAGTTCTCTTCCGAGCCTAAAATGTGAGGTTAGGATTGTGTACAGATGGCTTTGCTCCATTTTTGCACTATGGCCAAAGTTATTCATGTTGGCCCGTCATTGTCACACCTTACAATCTGCCTCCGTGGATGTGTATGAAAAGACAATTCATGTTCATTAGTCTTCTCATACCTGGCCCAAGAAATCCAAAAGGCAACTTTGATATATATATATTAGCACTGAGTGGAGGAGGGTAGTGCATACCACCCTTGCAACTGCTCAGGACAAGCAACAGCCTAGCCCC
>NCQV01127794.1:20799-32321 GCA_002740545.1 Lophocereus schottii
CCCATCTCAGGAGCTGTGTGGATGGACATTTCCTTAGATTTCATAGAGGGTCTGCCTAAGTAAAGGGGAAGGAACACCATTCTAGTGATGGTTGACAGGTTGAGTAAATATGCACATTTTCTGTCCCTATCCCACCCCTTTACAGCTACAACTGTGGCACAGCTTTACTTTGATCACATCTTTAAACTCTATGGAGTCCCACAGACTATAGTAAGTGATAGGGACGGGATCTTTCTAAGTCAATTTTGGCAGGAGTTTTTCAGATTGCAGCATATGGCTTTGCACATGTCCACAGCCGATCACCCCCAGAGTGATGGCCAGACTGAGGTGATCAATAGAAGTTTGGAAGGGTACCTCAGATGCATGATAGGTGAGAGGCCTCAGGCGTGGATTTTATGGCTCCCACTTGCTGAATGGTGGTACAATTTCAACTGGCATCTTGCCATTGGAATTACCCCCTTTGAAGTAGTTTATGGACAACCCCCTTCTCTTCACATGCCCTATGTGATTGGGGATTGTTCAGTGGAAGCTGTGGACCAGAGTTTAAAAGTCAGAGATGAATGTATTGAAATGCTCAAATATCACTTAAGTCGAGCCCAACAGAATATGAAGAGGCAAGTTAATCAGCATCGGGTCGACAGACAGTTTGAGGTGGGAGATTGGGCCTATGTGAAGCTGTACCCCTACAGGCAACATTCTGTTGCCCTTAGGTTGAACCAGAAGTTGAGTCCAAGAGTTTTTGGACCCTTTTCAGTCATAGTGCGAGTGGGAGTTGTGGCTTACAAGCTTCAATTACCAGTTCAAGCTAAAATACACCATGTATTCCATGTGTCTTTGCTAAAAAAAACATGTGGGAGCTCCTCCTTCTGCACTAGGAAACGCACCTGAAGTGGACGAATTAGGGATGTTAGCTGCAGAATCGATGACTATTTTGGACTGCAGACTTGGCAAGAAAGGGAATAAGGGTGTGGTTTACTTGTTGGTTCAATGGTCTAACCAGCCAAAGGAAGAGGCTACGTGGGACTTGTATTCAGACATTGCAGCTAAATTTCCTCACTTCAATCTGGAAGCTTGAGGACAAGCTTCTCAAAAGGGGGAGGCATTTAATATAGAAGAAATGAGAGATCATGTGATAGCCACATGAGTGCAAAAAGACGCCAACAGGAATAAGGAAGAGGAAGGTAGTTGGAGTTTGTTAAAGAGGGACCTCATTTTGCCGGATTAGTTAGAGGAGTGAGAAAGCCAGTTGATTCCAATATTAAGGTAGTAACATTCATTATAATTGGGTAGATCTTGATGAATGAAAATCTTCTCTCTCTCTCTCTCTCTGTCTCTCTCTCTCTCTCTNNNTCTCTCTCTCTCTCTCTCTCTCTCTCTCTCTATGTGTGTGTGTGTGTGTGTGTGTGTGTGTGCCTATTCTTCACTGATTCTTCTGTAATTCTTTTCATTTTTCCTCGATTTACTACAAATTCTTGGAAAGCGTATCAGCATAAAGCCTTGAAAGAAGGGGAGAAAGATTTGAGTTTTTATCTAAACTTTCACTGTATTTCATCTTTTTGGTGATGAACTAGAATTAGATTGGCACAAGATCGTAAATTGTCCTATAGTAAAGGGATCAATATTCCACTAGATAATTTTTGTTCGAATCTTAGTTTCTATCTCAACAGATTCTCCAATAAACGCATTTTTTATTCGTTATTGATGAATTTGTTATTAGTGTTTTTTTAAAATGAAAAGTTCATCTGGAGTCATGAATTTTTATAAATTTTTATACGAAGGCCCTAAAGGATTTTTGAAATTAATTTGACATACTTGCAACATTAGTTATATTATAGTCGGAGAACTTGATCAGTATTTTTTAATAGAAAGTTCATTTGGTGCTTTGAATGTTAGAAATATCTTTGAAAGCCTTGTACATTTTCAAATTTCACTTCGTCATACTTACTGGTAGCACTTATATCATAGTATTTGGAGTATATTTATGAGATATAAAGCATAAATTATTTTTTAGGGAATGGAGATTAATGAAAATGAAGGGGGATTGGGGTATTTAAATAAAAAAGAAAAAGGCATTATATATTTGTGATTAGGGGGTGAGCAAAAAATTTAGAAACTTAGTTTTGGATTCAGAACTAATCAAACAAGATATGAGTTTAGTTCCAAGACAAAGGAATTGGTTCCAGCCATATCCAATTCTAAGTCATGAAATTGAGAACCCGAAATCAATGTCGATGCACCGGTTACTTTTTTATAAAAAATTAAATTAATTTTTAGGGGTAAATGGGTAACGACTTTGACTCATTTAAGACAATGTAAGAGCACGTTCAACGGTGATCTTGCGGGCCCAAAAATGACGCCTCGGGTGCGCAGACGGCTCAACTTGTCTCCATTGGTTGGCCTACACATGAGATTTGGGTGAGCGGCCCGCTTTCACGGGTGGCCCTTGCCCAATTTCTATCTTTTTTTTTTTTGTTAACTGTTAGAGAATTAAAAAAAAGGAAAAAGTTGGGAAAATTATTTTTTTGAAATATAATGTTGTTAATTTTTTAATAAATTCAACTCTTAATTTTTTAATACAAATTATGACCCTATCAAAATTAATTGTTAATGGAAACTCTTGTATTGTTTTTTTTAAAATACAAAGTAGCCCAAGTTTCTTAATTTTTTTTTTTGAAAATTAATTTCAACTCTTGCATTAATTTTATTGCTAATGGAAACTCTTGTGTTGTTTTTTTAATACAAACTGTGACCTTGTTTAATTAATTGTGTTATTAAAATATTATGTGCAAATTATGTTTCGCAAAAAAATAAAATCAAATACTAAACCAAAACAAAAACAAAAACTAAACTAATTAAATATGATTAGGTATGGGGTCCTCAGGTATTATTTTATTTAGTGAGACAAAATAGTGAGTCTTTTATTGGAGAGAGTGAGGATGGTGAGTCAAAAAGTTAGAGGGAGAAATGATATGGCAGTGGTAGGCCTCCACTGATTTTTTGGCTCACCACTGGATTGGAGCCAATTGAAGCCGAATTCAAGCGAGTGAGTAGCTTTTGTGGACTGCAGCGGACTACTCTGGCTTAGGGCTCGTCGGGCCGCTTGTAAGTGAGAAGTGTCCCGCTCTTTGCCACTTACTCAAAAAATAACATTGTTTAATGCTTGAATTGTGTTTTTATTTATTTTTTTGAAGACCCTACACGTGGAGAATAAAATCAGAGCACAGACATAGAGGTAGAGCCGTGAAAAGAAGGAGAAAGGGGAGGGGATAGAGAATGATGTATGTTACATTAGTTGAAATTATTTTTCTAAGAAAAACTCAAATCTCAGAAAAAATGGAGAGAACATCATTGTTGGGCATTACACATGCTTTAAAATAAAATCATGAGTTTCTTCCTCATTTCAAAAATAATTCAGAAGGAGGGCAGCTGTCCACTCTCCCCTTCCCCATTATTGTTGTCTTCGACTTGCATTATCGCCGATCAAAATATTAATTTTTTGGTAACGCACTAGCCATTATGAGCATTCACCCTCAAAATAAGTTCTCCTCTAGAACCCCCTGCTGTGAGTTTCTCATCTGGTTGACGTGGTTACCTCACCAACGAGATTTTCACAGGAAAATATTGTTACTGTTGTTAATTGTCAAATATTTGCCCCATCAGCCTTTATCCACTCGTTGAGGTTTGTTATATCGCAACAACACCTATTACTGCCATGTAGAGCCCTTTCCCTCGGTCCCGACATTAGAAGCGGCCATCAATAAAGACTTCGCCTTGTGGATCTGCACAACATCGAGGATTTAGGGAGAAGTTAGTTTTTTTATGATTTCGAAACTACTCGCCAAAAACTTGAAGTATTTCATCGGAAATTATATGTATAGCTAGAGCTCATAACATTTGAAGGGACATGACTTCAATGTACAATGTAACATAAGGATGTCTAACTTTAATTTCTTTAATTGTAGCCCCCCAACCAAAAAAAAAAAGAAAATTGATGGATGAAAAATACCAACCAAACAAGCCTTACAGAAATTATGTTTCTCAATATTTTAAAATATTTTTCTATTTTTTACAATATAGATGTAATCATTTTTTTTTAAACAGTTAAAATCTGTACATAGTAACAGTGCATGTTGATCTAATTAAGGTTGTAATCTCATCCATATTTAAGGCCCCCTCCTTATTGAACTTAGGGCTGTTCATTATTCAGTCTGGACCAGCCCTGGACCAGACCGGACCGGACCGGACTGGGCTTAGTCGGCCCGGTCCACGGTCCTGTCTTTGTCCAGTTTCGGTCTTCGGTCCGGTCCCAGTCCAGACCGGTTGGATCGTAGACCAGACTGTGGACCGATTTTTTTAGGGTTTTTGGAGTTTTTCAAATTTCAATTTTGACTTTCAGTTTCCAGACTTGGTGGGCCTACTGTTTCTGTTTAGCTAGTGTTTGCAACTCACCCTCAGCCAGTCAGCCTGACCTAGTGCTCTGCTCTCTACCTCTCCATTCTCCACTTCAGTCTCACGCTCGCTGCCTCCCCTCTCTCTAACTCTCTCTCTCTCTCTCTCTCTCTCTCTCTCTATCCGTCAGCACTGTGACCTCAGCCCAGCGCCGACATCCGTAACAGGTGACCCATCCGAGATGACGCTCAGTTCTTGCACGCCGGTGACGATTACCTCAAACATAGCCAGCCCCCATCCCTCATGGCGTCTGCTGACTCTTCTCTCCCTGTCCACTGCGCACTGGACTACCGCTGACTGCTGGATTCTCTATCCATCGCCATTCGCCAGTTCTGCCGCCGACCCACCTCCCACCGGTGAGTGTTTCAAAGGCCAAACTCTGATCTCTTCTCTCCCTGTCCATCGGTGAATGAAATTCATTTGATTTCATTTGATTTCTCAGTTGTTTGATGTAAATTATATAATTCATTGATCTATTACTGGCTTCTAAGCTTCTTGCTGTGTTGCTATTGTCAATTGCCTATTTTTATATGGTGTACTGCTGGCTTTCAAGAATTTTGGGTGGTTACTTACTTACTCTGAATGAAAAGAATGAAAGTGAATGTTGTGCCTAAAGTAAAAGCAATATTACTCTGAAGAGTGCAGACTCATACGAATGCAGAATGAACATGAGTATATGACTTTTTTACTATAAATTTTCTACCTCTACTACCTACTGGTGTTGTTGATGTGAATGAATATGACTTTTTTTACTTTTTTCTTTGTTTGAACAAAGTGTGAAGCCTTCTTCATTACTGCTATGCTTTCCTATAAATCTCACTCTTTCTCTAGCAATGTTAATAACCTCTGTACTGGATTGAATGGGATTTTTGCACTAATAAAAAGAGCCACGATCTTGTAGAATTTATTTTGCCTAAAATGTTCAACTATCTATGTTCTTTACATTGTACCAGAACCTGACTCAATGGAGTGAAAGTGATTAAGTATTCAAGTGAATATTGAGTTAAAGTGATTAGATATCCCGTATCCCTACTTTAAAGCCACGTTTTATTTATCAAATTATTTATCTTTAATGCTCTGGTTCAATAGCTTATCTTGCATATCCCTACTTTAATGCCACATTTTATAATGTAACCATATAAACATTACTTTTTCAGGTGTAATTCTTAAGTTCAACTTTGGATTTGATTAGTCATTACGGAGTCTCTTACGGCCTGTTCTCGAAATATAAGTTTTGTTATTTTGTATTTTTATTTTTTTAAAGTAACATGATCTATATATATATATATTGTTAGCTACTTATGTATTTTTTTAATTGTTGATCAACGCTAGATATCGAGCTCCAAATCCAAAAAGAGAAGTAGTTCTACAAGAGAAGAATTGGGTGACATGGATACCGATATTCGAAGTGAGCACCAACCGAACGACGCTATTGAAATTGAAGAGGAGGAAGAGGCAAGTCAAAGAGCAACACAAAGTAAGAGAGTAAGAGGGAACAAGTTGTTAAAAAGTCCACTTAAAGGGCAGAGTATTGGGAACATTTCGAAGAGCTCAAAGAGAATGGCAAAAGAGTGGCCGGTAAGTGCAAATACTGTGGTAAAATATTTATGGCCGACTCTAGTAAGAATGGAACAAAAACCCTGAAAAATCATTTTTCAAAGTGTCATGAAAATCCAAATAGTCAAAGCAAACAGATACAAACTCAGTTGGTTTCTGAAAAAGATCAAAATAATGATGGTGAAGCTAGATTGAAGACATGGGAAATCCTCATGACGCAAAGGAGTCTATAGCCAAAATGATCATAATCGATGAGCTGCCCTTTAGGTTTGTTGAAAATGCGGGGTTTAGGCTAATGATGTCTATTTATTGTCCTTCACTTAATATGCCTTCACGTATTACCATTGCAAGAGACATTTATCACATATATGTGGATGAAAGGGTGAAACTGAAAGAATATCTTTCACATTCATGTCAAAGGGTGTGTGTGACAACTGACGCATGGACTTCACTTCAGAGGATTAATTATATGGTTGTAACTGCTCACTTTATTGATAGTGATTGAAAATTGCATAAGAAAATATTGAATTTTTGTGCCATTTCCAGTCATAAAGGTGATGATATTACTCTTGCTCTAGGAAAATGCTTAGATGACTGGGGTTTAGCATCTAAACTATATACTATTACTGTGGATAATGTTGGGAGCAATAGCGCTGCTTGTAATGCCCTTATTGGTGAGTTTAGGCGACATGGTCATTTTCTTTTCTCAAGTGGGGAATTCTTACATGTCAGATGTATTGCTCACATACTTAATTTGGTTGTGTGGGATGGGTTGAAGGTTGTTGGAAAGTCAGTTAAGTGTGTTCGAGCTGCTGTGAGATTTATTAGGCAATCTCCTAGTAGGTTGCAGCGATTTCAAGAATGTGCAATTGTAAAAAAAATGGAGAGGAAGGCTTCTTTATCTCTTGATGTTGCCATCAGAAGGAACTCCATTTATAAGATGCTTAGCACTGCTTTAGTGTATGAGCATGCATTTATAAAATATAGTAAAAGAGACCCTTATTATAATGTGGAGTTAGCAAAAGATGATGACGCAGATAGGCCTCCTAAGTCTGATGATTGGAAACAAGTTAAACACTTGTTAGTTTTTTTGGAGGTTTTTTACAATGTGACTGTGCGTTTGTCTCGTACTTCATATGTGACATCGAACTTGCTTTTCTTTGAGATTGTGGCTATTCATAGTATGTTAAACAACTTGGAGGAAGTTGTTGATACCATTGATGCTAGTGACGAAGAAAGTGAGGAGATTGAGGAGATTGGATCTAGAGTCACAAACTTTAAGGAAATGGCCAAGAGGATGAGAATGAAATATGATAAGTACTATGGCACACCTGAGAAAATCAACCATTTGATGTATATTGCTCCCATCGTTGATCCTAGATACAAGTTAGCAGGTTTTGAGATTTCTCTTTGTGATTTGTTTGACGAAGTACAAGGTAGTTCTATAGTTTTGAAAGTGAGAGCAAAATTAGAAATTTTGTTTGATGAGTGTTAGGAATTGTACAAGCCATTGACTCCTTGAAGTGGGCAGAGTAGTGGGATACAATCTGAAATTGAGAAGGGTAATGCAAGTAGTGGAGGTGCCTCTTATGCACAACAATTATGAAGGAAGTTAAAGGGGTCAGATGGAGGAAGAGGCATCATCAAGACGGAGTTGCAAAAGTACCTAAATGAGGGACTTAAAGAGGATGAAGTAAGAGATGATGTATTGGGATGGTGGAAAGTGCATGGTCCTCGATATCCTGTGGTTGCTCGTATGACTCGTGATGTCTTGGCTGTGCCTGTTTCTCCGGTTGCATCAGAGTCGGCGTTCAGTGCAGGAGGACGTACTCTTGATTCATTTAGAACTTCTTTAACTCCGAAGGTAAATGATTAATTAGTATATTTCTTTATTGTATGATAAACTTGTAACTTATTATCTTTTATTAACTTATGAATTTTGTTTGGTTTGATTGTGAAAAGATGGTCGAAGCTCTTATATGTGCACAAGATTAGCTTAGGCCAAGTAGTAGATTAGATATGAATGACTACTTTGAGGAATTGCGGGACCTTGATAAAGGTAATGTTCAATTTTTTATTTCTTTTTTTAATGTGGTTTATTTACTTTATATGATTATATGTTATAAGTTGTAACTTTTATTTTTGTTCTTTTATTGTTTAGATCTTGGTAAGCTGAGTCTTAAGGATAATGTAATTGATGTGGGTAATACTTTGAACATTTAATATTGAGGTAGTTTTCTTTTAATTGTGTTAATTTTATGTTATATTGCTATCTTAGTATCTTTATTATTATTCTTCGCTAAATTAATAGATAATTTCATAATTACTAACTCTATCTTTTATTTATTTCATATGCTACTGCTTGAGTAATTAGTCGAACATTTGCGAGAGGACCACATTCTTGCAAGAAATTCCTTCTCCAAGTCCAAGACATTGGTTTCAAGTTTAGGATTCGCATCGACATTGGTTATTTGGTTTGAAGATTGAGTCACTTGATCGACTTTGAGAAAAGAACATGTTCAACATTTAAAGTTTTGATTATGTTACTTATGTAATTAAGTTTTAAGTTTAGTTGGTCATGCATTAAATTTTTTAAGTTTCGAAGTTGCTTTAGGTTTGTGTAATTGTGACTATTTTGGATGTATTACGGTATTAGTTTGGTAAATTAGCCAAGGATCAACAAGATCATGTATTCGTGTTCATTGGGAAGAACTTAGATGGTCAAGATGGAAGAACTTGAGAAGGGATTCAAAGATTGCTTATTGTGCTTGAGAAGGGAAGAACTTAGTGGAACAATATATGCTGAATTGCTGATTGCTGACTCAATATTTGGCAGGTCAAGTTATTTAAGCAGTATGCTTGATCAATTGAATGGCAAGAACTCATTATATAATCATGTGCTATTGCTTATTTGCTCATGCTTATAATACAAATTACCTAAGGCCCACAACCACAGCCGCGACCCAGCCTACGGGTCATAATACAAATGTTTACACAATGCTTCAAATTCAAATTCAAAAAAAAAAAATTTAATACATGTAGACTGCAGGTTGCAAACTGGATCGGTCCAAATTCAGTCCGATCCGGGCCGGTCTGGACTGAATTTGAATCGGTCCAGTAATCGGTCCACAGTTTTGCCCCAATTCGATCTTCGGTCTAGGCCGATCGGTCGGGTTCGGTCCGCTTCTGGACCGATGAACAGCCCTACTTGAACTCATATATCATAACTTATTAATCTACCTTGGAGTGTACACTCCTAATATTTATTATTATTTTTTTAAAGTTTGGAGTGTACACTCGGAACAGTTATGTAAACACAGATGTGCATAAAAGCCTGTTCGTCTTCAACATTTGACACCTGCTACCAGCTCAAACCTGCTCAAGCCAATTCAAACCTGCTTCTACCTACTCTAACCCGTTCCAACTCTCTCCAAACTACTCGAACAAAACGAGAAGGCTAGAGTTTATTCGAGCTAATGGAGGCCTCATTTGACTTCGCTTGATAAGCAATGCTGAGTGCAAATATGAGCGGAGCTGTGACCAAGTCAGATTTGACTAAGTCGTGCTCAAACTTTGTCGAACTGTGACATTGCTTTGTAATAAACTTGATATGCACTTTTATCAATGCTGGGTGCGAAGAGAGCGCCTATGATAGCAAGTTCTTCGACATACCTTGCTTCATCCCTAGTACCACTTTCCGCACCTCCCTGAAGGCGAACCTTGAATTTGTTTGCATGCCTCTGTTCCTAAATAATTTAGTTCACATAATTATTATTCTTACCTATTATATCATGATTAGAAAAATATTACTTAGTCAATATTTAGCCCTGTATATGGAAACAAGAGGCATTATCATCTTCTACATTTTTAAGATTACAAGCCACCTAATGGGATAAAGAGGCTTTTAATATTCGCCGTTCTTCCTTTCGGTCAATCATCGGGAGAGTGTTTGGAGTATTAAAAAATACCTAGAAGATCTTAAATGATAAAATGCTTCAAATAAGTAGAGTACGACAAATTGATATAATCATATCATATTGTGTGCTACATAATTCATCTGAATGCGTGAAAAAGGAATACTAATTTTACGAATGCCAGCAATTACAACAATCTTTAACATTGGGTTGTACAATGCGCGAAAGAAGCAAATAATGAATCAATGTAGAAATGCAATAGCTACTAATGATGATTTCAACATTGAGATACAACAATTAAACTTCTAATATATATTATTTTTGTCATAAAGAGGGCATATGGTTACCATAGACTAACATTTATTGATGTATTACAATGATATTTAACTTCTTTGTTGCATTATTTTTGCAAATCTATCATGAGCTAACGTTACAAAAATGTGACTTATTCAAGTAATAATAGTAACATTCGAAGAAGCACTGTAAAAGCGCTCTAACATGCTTCAAACCTATTCCAATCTGCTCCTATCTGCTCCAACCTACTAACCGCTCGTCTAACATGCTCTAAACTGTTCCAACAAGTTTCAATTTATTCTAACCCGTTAACCGCTCCTCTAAAATACTAAAAATGAACAGATTCTAAAACATCTTAAAAGAATAAATATACATGGATAAAGAAATATGCATGATTTCTTAATGGTGAGTATTATGAGAAGTACAATACATTTTTTTTCCCAAAATTAATGAACACACTTTATTCCCTAATAAAATTCTTCTCCTTTCATAAATCTCATAGCTAAGACTCACTCTATTTGATTATGCGGTGCCGAGCCGAACTCATGTATCAAAACAGAATCACACATCTGTTTACCTGGCCTTCTGCTTAATTATTTTCTTCAGTTCTCAAACTACACAGCAAATTATATAATTACCCATCAAATTCAATTACGACTCTTAGTAAACCTCTCTTACCTTCAATTTTTTACAGACATACTTATACATTATACTTTAATCCTATATTTAATTCATGCTCAATTGCATCAAACGAATCAAATCAGAGAAATTAAAACTATTCTCATATCCCCTAATTAAATAATTTAATTTTATCCATGGGTTCATTTCTTTTTTAGTTCAGTTGCATGGCTTCCCCCCCCAACCCAATCAGAGAAGGATCCGAAAACAAAACAAAACAAAAATTGTTTTGTGGGTTTTAAGGAATCAACCTCTCTACGGGTAGAAATACCGGTAGGGGTAAGGTTGCCTACAGCTGGATCTTCCCAGACCCCGTGAAAACGGGACCCACACTGAGCGTTGTTGTTGAAACGCCGCGTGCCATGACGTTATTTTGAAAGAGTTCAAAAGAATGCTGTCGTATACGGGCGCAGGCGGTGGTAACTCAAAGAAAATGGCAGACAATTGTAGATACACCTCACGTGGGAGGTGCCACCAGTTGAAATTACCAAAACACCCCCCCGACTGTCAACTTTCAACCTAGCCGTTGAGGGACCCTCCTTTTACTATCCCTCCATCTTCACTGTGAGCACTCCTCTGCTTTTTAGCTCGCTCTTTCACTCTCTAATAATTTCCAGTCAAAATTACACT
>NCQV01127794.1:38752-51322 GCA_002740545.1 Lophocereus schottii
AGCTGAGAAGTAGGGATGGGGTAAAATTTTGCCTCGTCCCCATCCCCCTCCTCGTCTCCATCCCGATACGGGANATAGATTTTTCCCCAATGCGGGGTGAAGCCCAGTGGGGATGGGAATTTCCTGCTCCACTGTCATCTCTAAATCCCACCCATAAATAAGGTGGCTTAAATCTAATTCTATTATTATTATGTTTGTTTGGGTGCAAAGATATACTATTATTGTGTGGCCCCATGTTTGGAATTGAAAACCTAAGAATTGGGTCCAAATATGGGCAAGCAAAATGATAAAGTGGGCCCCAGTGTTGTTGCAAGCATTCTATATCCAAAATGTGTGTGGGAAGCAAAGACATGGAAAGCAGAGGAAACTGTAACGGCCCAGCTTAACCTTCTGTTAATTATGCATGCTTACTCACAATGAGACAGACGAAACGTTATCAAGCTCAGGGCATTACCGTTGTCTCGTGAGGGACGAAGCTGCATCTATGCATTTAAAAACAACTGGATGAAAGTCTCCATTGACTACAACACAATATTCACATTACATGGGTCTTAGTTTGCCATCAACTAGCAAAATAGGCACCGCATGAGGGTTATCTTTAACCAAAATAAGATTTACACTACATATGGATTCACAAGCCCCCAAAAATAAGCAGTAGAGAAAGATAGTTAATGCTCATTGTCCTAGCCCACATCCTCGGGGCCTTTAGTCTCTGTTGGTGTCTGCCTAGCCATAGTCTGTTTCTCCTTCCCTAAAAACAATTCACAAAGTAGAAAAACGATAGACAAATGAGTGAGAGCTCAGTACGCTACCCAAGTACAGTTAAATACTTTATACAAAGAGCCAGTAAGCGTGCGTGCAATATTTAAACGATGCTTTGAGAACAACATTTGAGGAGCATTGGTTCAAATGAAAAATTATTAACAATATCTTCGGCCTAGATTAGGACTTGCATCTATGAACAGTCGCCATGATATCATTGACAATGAACTATGAATTTTCTGCTTAACGGGAAGGGCCCAAGCACTGAATTTTGCTAGCAGATACTATGAACAGTGACATTGAACCATGGCTCATTAATCAATGAACATTGAAATGGGTCCATAAGGATTCCAAGGGCCAAATAAAACTTGCTAACATTAATTAGTGAAATTTTAAACGTCTTTGAAGGGTACCAGCAATAACGTACCTTTGATACCTTTTTAGCTTCTCAGTCATGTTGATCCTTACACAGCTTTTGGTGCCTTAGTAAGGTCCTGGGATTAAGGGAAAGATTGCTGACATAAGTTTAGGTTTTACTTAGCAAAATTCACCAAGGCAATTCCAATTATTCAACTTATGACTTTTAATTAATCATCCAAATAACTCAATCTCTCATGTGATCAATCCTAACCCAGAACCACTCCTCAGCCCATTGTTTTTTTGAGCCCATGGTTATGATTTGCCTCCACGAATTTAATCTTAAACCTTTTCTCATGGACCAACGAGTTCCCATAACTCAGACATTTAACCTAATGATTTAACTTCATGGCGTGCTTTCGTTGCTTAACCGAAGTCATACTTCTCTTTAGCATTCAATTCAAGAACTCAACTTCCTTCCTTCAATTAGCTTGTCATGAACTAGCTAAACATTTCCGAAAATCTTATGTACACACGAAACTATATGTCACCTCTATTTAAGCAAATATCTTCCTTCCTTAACTTAGATGCACATCTTATACTTGATTTCATCCTCTCCTCACCATTACCTTAATTTTGTTACTAACGTCACATATTCAAACAATTATTCCTAGGAATTCCAATCATTACTTCTCACCTTGCTCATGGCCTAAATATCCATAAATCCATAAGTTCACCAAATCTTTGCAAATGCCTCTAACTCCTAAATAAACTAGATTTCCTCAAAAATTTATACAAAACATCCCTACACACGTCCTAATTTAATTACTACAATTTACGCCATCAATTGACCCAATTAAGCTTTGATTAAAAAGAACTAGCACAAACTTTCAAGAAATCCAACTCAAATGGAAGAAAGATGGAGAAATTTTACCTTTGGTTTTGAGCTACCCACATTCCCTCTTCTCTTCTTCTTCCTTTTTTTTTTTTTTTTTGCGTGAGTGTTTCTTGCTTTGAGAAGATGAAAGAGTGACTTGTTGCCTTAAATAGCAAAAGCCTTAGCTAATTTCCCTTTTTCCCTTTTCCTTTCTTTTTTCTTTTTGATAAAGCACTAAGTCTTGTCGTCATTAATTCAAGCTTATCCAAAAGAAAAAAAATATCTAATAAGTGCGTAACTGTTGGCCACACACTTGTCCGACATCGATTCGGTGCAATATTTAACATGTGTGCGAATGTGGGCCACCCACTTAGCCGACATCGATTTGTTGCCGGTTTCTTTTTTTTTTCTTAACTGCGAAGACATTATTATACTTCGGTAAATTCTGAACTTTGTCTAGTGCAACGCACATTAATAGAAAGGTTCACATCTTTATGTAATCGTCTATTAATCCATAAACTTTGAAAAGGAATATATGTAACATCACGATTCTTTATGATTAGTCGTAAAAGGAAAAAATGCATGGCTCACTACTCTGTATTATCATAATTATATGCATAATGCAGACATTAAAATTAATTAAACATGAATGGACACCGGGGCATTACATCCTCCCCCCTCAAGGAAAGTTTCGTCCTTGAAACTTATACTGAACGTACCTTTCGAATAAATATGGGTAGAGCTGCTTAATTTTATCTTCATTCTCTCAAGTAGCCTCAGAGGCTACATGATTGGTCCATATGACTTTGACCAGAGGTGTAGCTTTGTTATGCAATTGTTTGATCCTTCGATCTACTATCTTCACAGGTTCTTCATAGGTTAACCTGTTAGCCTCAACTTCTAAGGGTTGATCGAGTATTGCATGTGTTGGATCATGCACATACTTGCGGAGTTGCGAAATATGAAATACATCATGTACATCTCGTAGCTCAGGTGGCAAGGCTAAGCGATAGGCAACCGAGTTGATTTTCTCAATAATGTCATATGGTCCTACAAAACGCGGACTTAATTTTCTTTTAACATTGAATCGTCGTACTTCTTTAACAAGAGAAACCTTCAGGAACACTTTATCTATTTCTTCGAACTCTAGAGGCTTCCACCTTTGATCTGCATATGTTTTCTGCCTATCCTGTGCCACTCTCATATTTTATTGGATAACATTGACCTTATCCATCGTTTCTTAAATCATTTATGGTCCCAAAATCAGGGTCTCTTCCAAATCATTCCAACAAAAAGGTATTCTACACCTTCTACCATAGAATGCTTCAAAAGGGGCCATTTTAATAGTAGCCTGATAGCTATTATTATATGAAAACTCCACTACGGGTAATTAGTCGTCCCATTTTCCTTGGAAGTCCAAGACACAAGCCCGGAACATGTCTTCAATAATTTGATTGACTCTTTCGGTTTGTTCGTTTGCCTCGGGATGGTAGGAGCTACTAAACTGTAACTTCATAGCGAAGGCTTTCTGCAAGGCTTTCCAAAAGCGAGTTTGAAACCTTACGTCCCTATCTGAGATAATATCCCGGGGAACACCATGCATCCGCACCACTTCTTTAACATAAATTTGTGCCAACCTATCCACGTTACAGGAATCATGTATTGCTATGAAATAGCCGGATTTGGTAAGTCTATCCACTATCACCCAAATAGCGTTCTTCTTGGATACGGTCAAAGGTAATTCCATTACAAAGTCCATCGAAATAGAGTCCCACTTCCACGTAGGAATCTCCAATGGTCTTAATTCACCAACAGGTCGCTAGTGCTTAGCCTTGACTTTTTGACAAGTGAGACATTTGTTCACATGCTGAGCAATGTCCATTTTCATATTGTTCCACCAGAAGATTTTTTCAAATCTTTATACATTTTTGTTCCTCCCGGGTGGATGGAATACTTTGTATCATGCGCTCAAGCCATTATTCTTTCTTTCAATTTCTCTTCTTGAGGCACACATATCCGATTCTGGTATCTAATAACTCCCTACTCATCTTCCACAAACTCCGAAGCTTTGCCTTTTCTTATATTTACCCTAATTCTCTCAATTTCCTCATCTTCCATTTGTGCCTGTTTAATTTCGTCCCCAAAAGTGGGTTGAACCACTAAACTATCAAGATATGACTCCGTTTCTGTTAAACTTGTCGTGAGTTACAAATTTAACCACTACTTTGGTTATTAAACACTTTTTATGGCATAGGAAAGTGAGGATCAATCCATGAGAAAAGATTGTTGTAAAAGGCTAGCTTAATCCTAAATGATTTTACTAATCCAATTTATTAAGTCTAATCTTAAGAATTTGGAAATAATTAAAATCTAATGAATAAAAATCTGAAAAACTACCCAATGATGCTCCTAAATATTCTAGATCATATGCTAGAAATAAATAGTAAAAATATTCCCTAAATAATTTAGAAAAATAAAAACAGAATAGTAACTGAAATTCTAATTAAAAATCAATGACAGCAAATAATAGTCAGAAAATAAATATTAAAAATATCAAACAATAACCTAAAAAATTATTCTTCAGGTCCATAAGCTTATAAATTCTAAATTGTATCTAATTAATTTCAAAAAAATCAGATCAGAAAAATTAACACAGAATATCTAGCAGAATAATAAATATGAAATTAGATATAAAATAATCTGCATTAATATAAATATGAAATTAATCATGAAAATTACCTTAATTTTAGGACACAATTTTCTGGATTTAACATCACCTAATAATTGTAAATTAAAATTAAAAATCAAAATTTTAAGAATTAATAACCTAAAAACCTGCACTTCTCAATTTCACAAAATAATTCTGAAAAATTATCATATAATTTCCAAAACTTACGAAATTGAATATGAGCAGACTAGGACACTATATAAACCCTAGGAATTAATAAAACTCGAAGAAATAAAAAAATAACTATTTTTATTCTAATTTCTAACAAACCGGTAATTAAATACTAAAACCGAATATAAATCAATCTAAAATTATAACTACTCCAAAAATCAAAATCTACACTATCTAAAATTACCTAGACACTCATAAAAGACTATACTTTGGGGGGGGGGCGCCGATTGAAATTATATGGTAGCCAATAAAAATGAAACAAAAATTAACAAACAAACTAAATTAACTATAAGCGACAAATAATTATCAAAATTGTCAAATTTATCAAGGATACTAAGCATAATCTCAATCCACCATGCAAATTAATATTTATCATCAACATACAAGTTAATTTCATTCATGAGTTAAACTGTAGAAGACATCCACCAGCGGTTCTTCCCCGTTTTTTCTTAGCTTCTAGTTTACTTAGGTCTAACCCTAATGTAAACGCTATTAATTTGATAATTTTTATACCAGCGCAAAAATTTAACCAAACTAAAGTATTAAGAATTAGAAAAACATCATTTGACACATTGTAACTAATTTACCAGCAAATCGATTTAACAAAGATCTAAAGCGATTACCTAATTAAAAGAGATGAGTTTGAGCCATCCATGATTAATTAAGGTAATACCTAAGTTTAAAAGACTATAACTTTTACGCATTATAGTCTTCTAAACTATCAATCGAAATTACATTTAATCAACTAGCATGCATTCTAATAGATTTAACACAAATTTCATAAACGATAAACGCTAATCGCTAAAGAATCATGAATATAAATCAACTAGGCATTAAAGTATAAAATTTGTTTCAAAATAATTAATTTAGCATGGCTTTAAGAAGATTATATTAAGCACATGAAAATTACTCACTCATATTGAGAATAAAATCACAATATTTATCAATAATAATCATATTCAATGATCAACTATCAAGATAAAATAACAACCCTAATAACAATAGATGATATAATGATAAAAGATATACTTTTGAGGGGAGGATGGGTGCGTGCGTGGTGAGGCTGGGATGTATGGCTGGTTGTGTGGTGGTAGATGACGAGGAGCCTAGAAGAGGACGAAGAAGAGGAGGATGGTGAAGGATGATGATGAGTTGCGTATGGTGGCCGTGAATGAAGAGGAAAGGAGATGAGTGTTTGGCGTGGAGATGGATGGATGATTCTTCAAGGTGAAAGCTTGGTGATGGTCCTTATGGTGATGGTGATGATGATATATATAGGGAAGAAAGGAGGGGTATGATTAGGGTTAGTAATTAGGATTTCCTTCTTCCTTTTTTCCTTAAACTTCTTCTCCCTCAAGACTTCTAACTCTTCTCCAACTCCTAAAACCCTAATCCAATTAAATAATTATAAAAATAATATTTTTCATAAATTATTAATTTTGGACCGTCTTTATATCCAAGCGTGTAAAACCCGAACTTTGACGTCCTCTCTTTTCCTCTTTATTTTATTAATACTAAACCTAAAAAATATATAAAATAAGGTAAATTAGACAAAATAATATATATAATTTAATCGAAATAATTATTAAAACACTGCATGATTTTTTGGCTTAACAAATTCCCCCACACTTAGACTTGGGACGTCTTTGTGCAAAGAAATCTTAGATTCGACCTAAATCCTACCCTCTTTCTTCCTTATAAAGTCATGCATAACTATGATGCTCATAATAGGCCTTGACTTGCTTTAAAAATAGTTTTATAGAAAATTAATTAGTTTTTCCTCCTATAAGTGAATAACTACTAGACATCTAACTACCATCAGAGAGTTTATTCATCAATCTCACAATATTTCCATAATGAAGTAACAAGATCAATAATTACCTATCTCTTCTGATTATGCATACACCGATCAAGAGATCTAAAAAAACTTAAGATAGAATAAGTTAGGCATGGTATGGCTATAGAGACAATTGAATTAGATAGAATAATTCATTGAATTGATTTCAAACTTGCCTTGTACTTATTTCTCTTTCATTTTTTTTTTCCAAACTCCACTTGCGCACATATTCGAGGCCCATATAGGGTCTTAGAAATTGAACACTCCCTGTCTCATATTCACCCAAATAGAGGTGGTGGAGCAAATATTTTATTTTCATCATTACTTTTATTTATTTTATTGACTCACTAGTATGGGAAGCAAGCTTTCCAGTGGCAATATTATCTCAAAAGGTGGCGCCCCGTAACGCATGCCTTAAAGGGGTACTTGTCATTCCCGACTTTGACTTTTTTTTTGGGAAGTTATTCTACTAATTCAATAGTCTAGGAAATGGTTAGGTCATTTTATTGCCTCTGTACGGCTATATAACATGATAAAATAAAATGAATAATTATGATATTTACTCATTAAAGAGATATATGAGAATCAACTCAATTTTCTCTGAAAGACAGCTAGCATACTTAGAAATCTTCACTCATAAAAGAATAAACTATAAAATAGCTAAGAAAATGAAAATTTTTTTTTAAACAAGCAAGCCTAACATAAACTCATATCATGCATTATTTATAAGAAAAATTTTTTTTCAGAATAAATACTGCAGGAATTAAATGCAGGATGTATCCCCCGCACTTAATTCATGCATTATCCCTAATGCATGCAAAAAGATAGAAATAATGAAAATAAAAACAAAATTAAATAGGTACTTCCCTAAAAACGTTGGGTTGCCTCCCAACCAACGCTTGTGTTTATAGTCGTTGGCTTGACTTCATGAAACTCTTGGATCCTCTAGTTGGATCTCTTCTAATAAATCATTATTAATCTGATATGACACTTTTTGAAACTTAGTCTGATCAAGTCTCTTAGGGCCTGTTTGGTGAGGAAAAATGGAATGGAATGGAATCAGAACTTGAATATTGGGGGGTTAGGTATGGAACTTGAATCCTGAATTTAATTGTTTGGTGAAAAATGAAATGGAATCAGATTCTAATTCTTACTGTTTGATGAGCAGTTATGGAATGGAATCAAACCGTTTTATTTTTAAAATGTTATATGCTATTATAAATTATTGATTTAATTTTTATTACTTTTACTTTAGTAAAAATGAAGTTCCAGCACCTTATTTCTAAACATTTGACATTTTTATTTGATTGAAGTAAATAAATTTTACAGACCCATATTTTTTAAAAACAAAAAACAAACTTATAAATTAGCAAGAAGCTTATCAGTTTATGAAACCCCTAGTCTCATAAATTCATAAGTTAATTCCTTTAGCACCAAAAAAATTAAAAAGAAAAAAGAAAATTTGTTGTTTCACATCTGCAGGACTGCAGGTCGACAAAAGCCAATCTCAAGCTATCCTGTTTTCCTCTCCTACGCTCATATGTGCAATCGTCGTCTCCTTCCTCTCCCCCCCTCTCTCAGATCTGGTCATCGCTTCCATTATAGCACCC
Source organism: Lophocereus schottii (assembly GCA_002740545.1). Lineage (NCBI taxonomy): Eukaryota > Viridiplantae > Streptophyta > Magnoliopsida > Caryophyllales > Cactaceae > Lophocereus > Lophocereus schottii. Next base: position 47,095 of record NCQV01127794.1, read on the forward strand.
AGCAAGGTGGTCCTGGTTGTAGGTCAGCAATGGAACGGATCTCTCTCTCTCCCCCCCTGCAGTGGTGCTGTCAGCGAGATTTGGGGTTCATGGCAAACTTCCTATTGTCGACGACTGATAGTCTGGGAGTGCTCTGCGACAAGTGGCGCTGCCTCTGTCTCTCTCTTCTCTGCAGTTAGGGTTTCGGTAGTTGCAATTGAAGAACTGAGCAAACAGATTGGCAAAAGAAAATCTTAGTTAATATTTTTCTCTTAATTTTTGGGATATTAAATGATCCCTGAGGGTTGGGGACTTGAAACCCAGCAGTTTTGAGAGGGTTCAAGTCTCTGAGATTTGGGAGGAACTTGATACCTCCAAGTATCAAGTCCCAAATCTCTAAAATGCTCACCAAACATGAAGGGGTGGAACTTGATATTTGAGGATTCAAGTTCCATTCCTTTTTTCCTCATCAAACACCCCTTAGTAAGTATAGTCAAAAATTTATCTCCATTGGATAAGTCATAAATATCTTGGGACAATTCAGCAATAATATCAAGTGCATACACGTAACTCACATCAGTAGGGAATCTCATGACATCAAAAATATTAAATTTAATCACTTCATCATCAAATTCCATGGTTAATGTTCCTTCATGCATATCAATTTTAGTCCTAACTGTTTTCAAAAATGACCTGCCTAGCAAGATGGGAATATCATGACATACATCAACCATGTTCATCACATAAAAATCAGCAGGAAACATCAGTTCATTCACTTGGACTAAGACATCCTCTAACACTCCATCTGGATAAATACTGCTCCTATCAGCTAACTGAAGCACTACACCAGTTTTCTTTAATTCTCCTAAGTTCAGTTTATCATAAACAGACCTAGGCATAACATTAATGGAAGCACCCAGATCAAGTATAACCTTATCAAAGTAAAGATTTCCTATCTTACAAGGAACAAAATGGGGAAGTTTCCTTTGAAAAATTGCAGATACATTATCCCACACACTCACCTTTTCATTCCCTACTAATTTTCTTTTAATAGTACATAATTCTTTCAAGAATTTAGCATAATGAGGTACCTGTTTAATAGCATCAAGGAGAGGTATGTTGATCTCTACCTTCTTTAATGTCTCTAAAATTTCTTGGTTAGCCTCATTCGCCTTAGAAATAGGATTTCGAAATCTACTAGGAAAGGGTGGAACTAGTTTATAAGGTTCTCTTTTCTTCTCTCCTATTTCCTTAGTAGTTTGATTAGAATCTATATTTAACTCTGGTTCGGCTCCTTTGACCTCTAACTCAAGCTCAACCTCTCTACTCTTCCTAAACTCTTGTAACTCTTTCCCACTCCTAATTGTTATGACACTAACATTATCTTTAAGGTTAGGGTAAGGTTGAGATGGTAACCTATTTTGCATTTGAGCCTGCAAGTTGCTAACTATGATATCAGTTGTCGCTTGTCTCTCTTGAACCTGCTTACAAGTTGTCTCCAAAATTTGGAACCTATCATCCATCTTCTTAAGGACTTGTTCAAGTAGGAAGTTGGTCCTGTCTTAATTAGAAGGTTGACGAGATGTTTGGTCAAAATTAGGTGGATTCGTTTGAGGGCCATACCTAAGGTTAGGGTGGTCTCTCCATCCTTCATTATAGGTGTTAGAATAGGGATCATACCTCCTTTGACCTTGGTTAGAATAGACAGCATTAACATTTCCCTCTTGAAGTGTAGGACATGCATAAGTAGAATGCCCCTCTAGACAACAAATGCCACATATGACTGCTTTTTGTACTCCCCCAGTAATAATTTTATTCAATATAGCAGTAATATGAGATAACTGACTCTCTACAGATGAACTAGAACCAATCTCATTAACCCTTTTAATTTGTAACTCCCTAGCACCAAACTGTTGAGTATTTTNNNCCATTAGATTGAATAAGTTTCTAGCCTCTGCTGGAGTTTTATTAACTAGAGCCCCCCACTAGCAGCATCAACCATATTACGATCCATAGGAAGTAAACCCTTATAAAAATATTGAATCAACAACTATTCAGCTATTTGATATTGGGGACAACTAGCACACAATTTATTAAATCTTTCCCAGTACTCACAAAAAGTTTCCCCACTCATTTGTCTGATTCCACATATATCCTTCCTAATAGATCCAATTCGGGATGTTGGAAAAAAATTTCTGTAAAAATGATTTATGCAATGCAGTCCATGTAGAGAACGATTCAGCAGGCATGTAATACAACCAATCTTTAGCATTACCAAGCAAAGAAAAAGGAAAGGCTCTCAACCTAATTTGATCTTCATGAATCCCCTCAGGCACCATAGTAGAGTATGTAATAAGGAATTCACTAATATGACGGTATGAGTCTTCTCCAGCTAATCCATGAAACTTAGGTAATAGATTGATGAATCCAGAGTTCAGTTTTAGAGGTTTATCTAATGCAGTATAAGTAATGGACATGAGTTGAGTTTCTAGGTTAGGGACAGCAAGTTCCCGAAGGGTGGACATTCTTACCTCTTTAATCTTAAGACTTACTGATTTAGGACAACCTTTTTTGTTTTTATCTACTAATGTTTGCTCCTTGTCCTCTCTAATTTCTTTACCACTCCTTAATCTCATACACTATGAGCATTGTACAAAAATTAAATACTAGAGTTAAAACAAAACAATAAAAATAGTAAAATTAAATAGAAGTAAACTAGCACTTTATTTTCTTTCTCCGGCAACGGCGCCAAAATTTATTAAGCTTGTCGAGAGTTACAAATTTAACCACTACTTCGATTATTAAATACTTTTTATAGCATAGGGAAGTAGGGATCGATCCACGAGGAAAGATTGTTGTAAAAGGCTAGCTTAATCCTGAATGATTTTACTAATCTAATTCATTAAGTCTAATCTTAATAATTTGGAAATAATTAAAATCTAATGAATAAAAATTCTAGAAAACTGCCCAATGATGCTCCTAAATATTCTAGATCATATTCTAGGAATAAACAGTAAAAATATTCCCTAAATAATTTAGAAAAATAAAAACAGAATAGTAATTGAAATTCTAATTAAAAATCAATAACAACAAATAATAGTCAGAAAATAAATATTAAAAATATCAAATAGTAACCTAAAAAATTATTATTCAGGTCTATAAGCTTATAAATTCTAAATTGTATCTAATTAATTTTAGAAAAATCAGATTAGAAAAATTAGCACAGAATATCTAGCAGAATAAGAAATCTGAAATTAGATATAAAATAATCTGCATTTATAAATGCAAAATTAATCAAAAAAATTACCCTAATTTTAGGGCACAATGTTCTGGATTTAACAGCACCTAATAATTGTAAATTAAAATTAAAAATCGAAATTTTAAGAATTGATAACCTAAAAACCTGCACTTCTTAATTTCACAAAATAATTCTGAAAAATTATCAAATAATTTCCAAAAATTACGAAATTGAATATGAGCAGACTAGGACACCATATAAACCCTAGGAATTAATAAAACGTGAACAAATACGAAAATAACTATTTTTATTCTAATTTCTAACAAACCAGCCATTAAATACTAAAACTGAATATAAATCAATCTAAAATTATAACTACTCCAAAAATCAAAATCTAAACTATCCAAAATTACCTAGACAGTCCTCAAAAACCTATACGTTTGGGGGGAGGGGTCGATCGAAATTATATGGTAGCCAATAAAAATAAAACAAAAATTAACAACCAAACCAAATTAACTATAAGCAACAAATAATTATCAAAGTTGTCAAATTTATCAAGGATACAGAGCATAATCTCAATCCAACATGCAAATTAATATTTATCGTCAATATACAAGTTAATTTCATTCATGAGTTAAACTGTAGAAGATATCCACCAGCGGTTCTTCCCCGTTTTTCCGTAGGTTCTAGTTTACTTAGGTCCAGCTGTAATATAAACTCTACTAATTTGAGAATCTTTACACCAGCATAAAAATTTAACCAAACTAGAGCATTAAGAATTAAAAAAACATCATTTAACACTTTGTAACCAATTTACCAGCAAATCGATTTAACAAAGATTTAAAACGATTACCTAATTAAAAGAGATGAGTTTGAGCCATCCATGATTAATTAGGGTGATACCTAAGCCTAAAAGATTATAACTTTTACGTATTACAATCTTCTAAATTATCAATAGAAATTGTATTTAATCAACTAGCATGCATTCTAATCAATTTAACACAAATTTCA
>NCQV01127799.1:1345-14068 GCA_002740545.1 Lophocereus schottii
TCATGCGAAATTCCTTTAGTCTAGTGAGATTCCACACTATTAATTGTTAATTGGGAAAAAGAAAAACAACAAGAATAACAGCGATCCCAAAAACAAAAAGAGAATTAATTGTCATTGGAAAACAGAAGTAAATGCAAATTGCTAGTTTGTTTCCCATGTATTTATATTGATGCAGCCAGATATTTAGGTGTTTATGCATTCAGGCCCTTTTTTTCAAGAGTTAGGAGTACTAGCATACCACTTACCGTTCCTTGTCATTGCTGACTGCCTACTCCTTACCGCTCCTTATGCTTTACCACTCCTTTACACATATAATAGTAACTGCTTAGTACTCCTTTCCGCTACTCCTTATCACTCTTTCATACAAATGTATGCAGTTGCTTGCTGCTTACTGCTAAATGCCAACATTATTTACAGCTCCATACCACTCCTTACTGCCCGCCGAACACGGCAACTGTCACAATAACAGCCTGCGATTTGTAGGTCCTGAGAACTCCTTACTGCTCCATACCAATCCTCACTGAGTACCCCTTTAACTGCTAAAAGGAATCAGCTGTCTGAACACAAAAACATGTGTTGCAATAATAGCCTTAATTTTGTAGCTCCTAAAAACCAGGTAGAATTATTTCTCCAAAGTATCAAGCATATTCCTAGATACCTTCAAGCACTTTTGGGGTCCATCATTGACCAAGTTTCATATCTTTTAAACCGACGACCACCATCTTGAAACCCCCCTCTTTATAGGCTTGTAAGGCTAGAAGCTAGATCACTATCTCAACATATCCTAACATTTTTCAGAACTAACCCCAAAACACAGCATAGCACCCTTAATTTGATTAGTGTTTAGCCTGCCATACAGAACCCCAGGCATCAGTGCTGCTAACCTCAATGTTCAGATAAGGAAGGCGCAACCAATACTCCATCAAAATTGTCCAGAATGATCGTAACACAGCTCATAATATTTGTGTGCCAGCATGAACAAAAAGTCACCACCTGTAAACTTTCTTTTTGGTGCCACCTGAGGTCCGAAAGCTGTGAATCTAACCTTCATTTTTCAAGATAATAGAAGCATGCAATTATTATATGCATAAACCAATTTGGAATATCATCGTTATGCCCCTAAAGGTCTAAAAGGTCACCATCACTCCAGAGTCGCTGCATGTCACATTGTTGGGCGTCATCCTATATCACCTAAAAAAATGTCCATTATTGCCTTCATTTAGGTTAACAGAAGGTCTAGACCAAAATTCTCTCTGAAGCCAAATAAAGTGCTCCCAACTGCCATTCGCGATCCTAGAATTACCTTCTTCTAAATGTTTAGAAACCACGCCCAACCATTCACGATCCTACGACAACATTTAACTAGTCAGGCACTTTAGTGCTTCCCTTCCCATTTATCTAAGGTATTCTTTGCAGACTAAGATGTGTTTTCCTTCGATCTGCTTTCATGGAAATGAATGGCACTCAATACGCAGGACTGAATGTTCAATTTGGGGGGAGTGGGGCTTTATGCCTAGTGCTTATTAGTAGATGTGTTTATTTGCTAATTACGGTTACTTTCTTAATCTTTTAACCCTTTGATATCTATTTCTTTTTTTAATTTTTTTAAAAATTTTTCTTTTTATTTTATATTTTATGTTTCTTAATCTTATTAATTTTTATTTTTATTTACATTTTCAAAATAAATTTGTAAAAAACGTTTTCCTAGGGGAAAAAAGCTTCTTCGTAGGTCTGTTTAAAGCAATCTCTCCATTTACAAGGTAAGGCTAATGGTACCTATGTCTAAGTCACCCTAGCACCTCCTGAGGCATGTTTGGCAGTGGTGTTGTATTAGGATTTGGGGACCCAAAACCACTATTCCCATGGAACATTATGAAACAACTTCCAAAATAACCTGGAATACATCATGGGGCAATCATGACCCCATAGATGCCAAATAACACACTTTAGAGCACAATCCTAAAAATCCCTGAAAAAAGTTAGATAATAGCATTCATTTTTGGGGTCTTATACTCCAACAGTCCCAGGCACATATCATTAAAATTATTTGAATGACATAGCCTTAAAGATTATTTTGGAGGCCATCATAACAACATAATCACCATCTAAAAGCTTTTCAATGCCTCTTAGGTATCACTGCAAAATCCCTAAAACTAATGGTACTATGGTTTTCACGCCCAAGCATCCATAGCACTATAACCTAGAAAATGTTCATAACAGCCCTGACATAGCACGGGAAAAAGAATTATGAGTTAGATCCCATAATTACCAGGTTGTAACTTTTCCTCATCATCCCCAAACCACCCAAAATTGGATACAATCTTCAACTTTTTTAGGTCCTCAGCCAAGACAACCACACCTAGAGGGCCGAATGAATCCAAACATAAACCCAGACATTTTCTGGACCCAGCAGGACCTGTGCCATTCTTGGACAGTATTTGAAATATCAAATCTCCTTGCAAAGGCAGGGAACAGACTTCATTTTGGAGGCTCTCAGAGCCATGAATCCACTTTAACTCAAAAACAGTTCAAGACATTGCAAAATAAACTTAAAACATTTTGAGAAGCCATCACGATCCCAGGGTCAACATATGACATACTTTCCCGCATCATCCTGAAATCCCATAAGATAGGGTTATGCCCTTGCTGTTGGGGTACCCAGACAACATATCACAATCACCACATGGCAAACATTAAATTGTTTCTTCTTTCCAGGCACCATAATGAAAGCTAAAAGCTGTGAAAATAATTTTCATTTTCAAAGTTTNNGGGCAGAATCCTTGCCTTTGAAAATGTTTGAATAGAGCCTAACGACTATGAAACCTCCAAAATGTCTATAGATAATAGCCTTCAATTTCTTTGTATCAAGGCTCCAAAACAACTACAACAAATAGATGTTGACATATCGCAACAATCCTAACAAACCAAGGCATATTTCAAGTTTGAAATCATCCCAAAATCCCCTGCTGTGGCCAATGGTCCTCAACTCATTCGTGGCACCCCAAAGTTAGGCCATGATGGACCACCATACCCTGAGAACAGACTAGGATTACACCTTGGAATATAATGAGGGCTACTATAAGGTCTGACTGGTCTGTTACCATATGCTGCGCATATTACTATTTTTGAAGCACCACCTCCCAACGCTTGGAAAACTGACTACACTTCATGTTTCGGTCCTCTGGGTCCGAGATTATTATATGCTCAAAAATTTTTTTAATGCCCCAAACATACCCTGAACAATTTCAAGGAGCCATGAGCCAATTGTTGTGATAAAGATGGCATTTAGAGTGCTACCACCAGATCCTTGAAAATTCAGATACCACCCTTTCTTGTCAAGGTTTCAAGGCCCCAAAATCCATCACATCTTCAAATCTAGCTGACGAATTTTCAAAAATACCGCAGCATGTTTGCAAGGAGTAGCCATTTGTGGATCTTGAGATCCCAGACAACTAGTTCATACAGAACTATTCAAGATGTCCCTATCATGACCATTAGTATTTTAGGGGGCCATCATGACTTCAAGGTCAGCTGATGAACTTGCAGGAACCAAGCCAAAACTTCCCAAAAAAAGCAAGCGCTACATCCCAACATTTATGAAGCATACATCATATGCAATTGACAAGATTATAGGGCCATTGGTCATAGCTCCAATGTCCCCATATCACACCTTTCCATGCTTTATCCTCAAAGCAACAAACTGAGGATATTAGCCAATTTAGCCTTGTTTCTCAGGTCCTCCTCAAATGTAAATCATTTATGAAACTGTTGAGACCGCTTTTACCATACTTTCAAACATCCTGAATGCTACCTGGAGAGAAAAGAAAAGAAAAAAAGGAATCTTATAAAAGATTCTTATAACAATGAACCTCGTTAGAGGTTAACTTTGACAAGTTGGAGTAACAGGTTGGCTTAAATGATTAATGCTAGTTACACCCCTAGGAATCACCATATAAGGACTAGCTTTACACCCAAGTCTTCCACCAAAGAACTGCCTTTCTTAAAGGCCTATTACAGGCGGCATCCCCAAGCTGGAGGCAGTGAGAAATTGAAGCCTCACCATTTACTCCCATCATTCCTCAGTGCTCTGTATCAAGGTCTGTCTTAGACTGTATCCTTCAACCTTTTCATTACATGGACAAACCTATTCTCATATGATAAACTCCTATGAAAAGCACCATGTAGATCCTCTATGATTTAAATCCAAGCAGATAAACTGAATCATAAAACCATACTGAACCAAAATTGCTTCCATATTTCAAGTATGGTTGATGAATAATATAGGAAGCCCCGCACAAAAACATCATAAATAAATATACAAATGGTGCAACCCAAAATATATCTCGCGCTTAATTTTTATTTTTTTAATGAAATTTGCATCCTAGAGCACTGATTCGAGCCCCAACTTAGCAGCGACATTAGCTCAAATCCAACAACATATTTGTACCCTGAAAGTCCGACCTAGGCGAGCTTTGGGTGATCAATTATGGTAGTCTTATCTCTGAATTAATCTAGGGAGGCTACTTTCATGAGACGCTAGATTAAAGATTAATGATTGGCTGATACTCCATTCCAAGGGAGCATAGGAGAGTTTACAAAGGCATTTTGCTTTAAACCAGTACAATCCAACCCGAAGAAATTGCCCAAAATTGGCTTTTCTAGCTGTCCAAATAGCGGATATATTCCTCTATTAAATGACAACAAAAATAAGAAAGAAAATACGCAAAACAAAAAAAACAGCAATATGCAGCAGCTGCAACATATAATAAGCTGTTACCAGTTGCATCAATTCCTCCCTCCTTCCATGCATCTCCACTCATGTAGTAAACATGGCTATACAAGTCAAAAGGATTTCAATGTCAAAATCATTTCCACAAATTGCAATGTAAGAAAAGAACAATTATATGTCACCCAAAATACCAGAGAAGGATAGAAAAGCCAGACAGATATCAGCAACTAAAACAAATTGCATCATCTTGTCAGCTCCATTGTTCATCACAGCGTATACTAGCAGAGGATAGAACGACAAATGTAGTACCAGAGATGGACATATTTTGTTAAGGTACAGGTCAGACAACTAGGGCTTAGATTAGGGATCTCAAGGGTGTCTGATGCGGGATCAAAGAGTAATTGGGGAGAGAGCGGATCATATTAAAAATAAAAGCAAGTTTATTTTTTTTAAACGGTGATTAGCTACCGCTGAAGCAAAAGGAAAACGTTAAGAGTATTTGGCCCAACATACAAAACAAGCAATAACCAACCACCTATAATCTAATTGGCACCAAGTACCAACCCACCAAGATTTTCAGCTACCTAAAATCCAGCCACCTAAAAGAGAAGCAATTATACAGGCCATATTCTCATATTTTGATTTGAAGGACAAGTTCCAAGCAAAATACCTCTGAAATCATCGAAGGCTTCTAATAAAAAAATAAAGCTAGGATGTAAAGAAAATATTTCATAAGAACTTACTCCAAGCATTTAAAAAAATACCAATAAAAACATACCAACATGTAAGTTGGAACAGGGGCAAAAAGAATGCCACTATGCTGGTAGCCTTGTACTGCTTGCATTGTTCGCATCACACAAGTTAACTTGCTTTTGTAAGCATTGTTTTCTTTCATTAGCATGCCAACCACAGTCAAGCAAGGATCAATTCCATAGAATGAACAGAATGAGTTGTTCAGTGAAGAGATCAACCCATAACTGGAAGTTGAAACTAAGACTTAAAAATGTTGACTAAAACAAACCCATAAAAACAAGCAAATTTAAAAACCATTTAAATTCTCTTTCACAATAATGCATTCAAATATCTCCACACAAACATGAGCAATTCATGGATCTGAAGTACAAACAAACCCAACACAACAGCATCAAATTGAGAAGAACTTACAAATACCCATCAATCCAAATCCACTTACCATCCAATCAAATACCCAAAAGCGCCAAAGAAAGTGATGATCCCACATTTGGGACGATAAACGGCCATAGAAATGTACCCAATGAGCATAGAAACAACGAAATGAAGATTTGAGGAAAACCCAAATGATAAGTAGCTAAGAAGAGCTCCAGTGAAGGCGGAGTAGATGTGTCTGGGGATAGTTCTGGGTACGAAACGCCAGAAGAAGCTGATGGGTATGGTAGCGACGAAGCAGAGGAGAAATCTAAGCACCGGCACGGACACTCCGATGGTAGCCGCCATGGACGGCAAGTCAAGGTCCATGGCTGGGTCGCCGAGTCGGAAACTCACTGAGGCAGAGAAAACGAGCTGGTGGGGAACAAGGACAATGGCTAGCCGGTGGTCTAAACCTGGGATGATTTGGTGATTTTAATGGTTGATTTACGAGGGGGGTTACGTATCAGTTGATGAACAGTTGGGGTGGGTGGATGCCCATTGCCGTGATGTGGTCTACTGAGAAGACATTTGAAGTGTTTCTTTCTGGTGAAATAAAAAATGAATAAAATCTAAGGGATATATTATAGGACGCTTGTTCTGTTCATGGTCTACCTATGGCCTGTTCTTTTAGTTCATAAATTAACTTTTACAATTTCTCAATTTCTACTAATTTTTTCAACTGCTACCAATTTTTATTAAAAAATTTAATTTTTTCCAACTCTAACTAATTTTTTCAACTTTAACTTACTTCGATCAACTTTTACCAATTTACTTCAAATTTTCACAATTTATAAATTATTATGTGAAAATTAATTATTTTTTCAACCACAAAAATACCCTTTGGTTATTTTTTGGATTAGTATATTTTGAAGTAGCCAAGGAGGGAATAGTTATAATTGTGATTTTGTATTGTTAGAAACAAAAAAAAAAATTATGGAGGAAAATTAGGTAGAAAAATTGTTAGAAACAAATGATAAAATTTTTTTCATAAAATTGTGAGGAAAACTTGAAAAAAATTTCCAACCTCCTCCAACTTCGCACTATTTAGATGATATCAACATGATTCAAGCAATTCATAAACATTCAAATTTTTCAAATCTTTGTATTTTTTTTTTCAATCAAAACAAGAGGAAAAAAACTCACTTTTTCTCTACTTTTTTTACATCTTTTTCATTCAACTTTTTTTTCTACCAAACGGAGCCTTACCAACTTCTTTCAATCTTTCCTAACCTTAATTAACTCATACCAATCATTGAAAATAATTGAAGGGAAAGAGCAACTCTTACCTACTTGTACCAATCTTTGCCAACTTTACCTTTTTACCAACTCATATTTACCAATGAAAAGAGCATACCCTTAGTAGTGTACCAAGTACTAAAGGTTTTTCCTTAACAAATGTAAACTAAACAGTACAATAGAGTAGTATATTTGACAACTTGCACATCGGTGAGTTCTTTTCGGTGGAAAGGAGTAAAATAAGGGTAAGATGAAAAGACAAGAAAAAAGGAAAAGGTAGGACATCATGATATTTTCTGAAAGGAGTGAAAAAAGGGCGAGAAAGAAACGAGTGAAATGGAGTGGGAAATAATAGGAAGGGAAAGAATGAGATAATTCACCAACGAAAAAAATAGGCTTTTTGATATTCTATTCCTAGTGGAGAAAAGTATGTTAGAATCTTTATTAGAAGGAATACTGAAGTAGTGGATTTTATCTCTAAAGGAAAAAAAAATTGAGTTAGTCCACAGTAACTAAATAAACAAAAGTATGGTAACTATGCACGAAAAAATGGTTGATTGACGGTGATAGAAATTCACGGTATTTTCATCAATCTGCGTGCGATCGCAAGGAAAGTCCAGCCTAATGTTCTTCGCATCAAAAATGAGATTGGGTTCTGAACTGAAAATATTAAATTACTTAAAGAAAAGTTTATCTTGGATTTTTCCAAACGTCTATCCGTGACTCGTACTTCTCATGACCGTCTTGCCTCTATTACCGCTCTAAATAAAGCCACTTCAGAGGAAAATTTGGATCTTATTAATTAAGCTAATAACAGACAATGTGATTCAAATGACTATTTTTCAAATGAATCCTCACAAAGCATCAGGACCTAAAGGTTTTCGAGCTCCATTTTTTTCAAAAGTATTGGACTCTACTAAAAGACCAAATTTTTTTGGTTATTCAATTTTTTTTTTTTGGCTCTGGAAAGTTATTAAAGCAATTCAATCATTGCTTAATCACCCTTATTAAAACTAGAAATTACTTTCGATCTATTAGGTTATTGCAATACATTCTATAAAATTATTGCCAAAATTATGTTCAACAAACTGCTCCTTGTATTGGAACATACTGTCTAGCCTACTCAAAGTGCCTTTGTCCCTCATAGGACCATTCATGATAGTATTTTACTAGCGCGTGAGATTATGAATAAATTTCATCATATGAAAGGAAAAAAGAGGTTATGTGGTTGTCAAACTTGATATGGAAAAAGCTTGTAATCATCTTAAATAGGATTTTTTTGTTCCGTTATCTTCAAAGCATGATCGTCTCTGTGGTGTCCTACTCTATAACTGTTAATAATGAACCTTGTGGATTTTTAAAACTGAATAGGGCCTCTGACAAGGGGACCCTCTATCTCTGTATTTATTTATCTTGGAATGGATATTCTTGCTCAGCAACTTTAATTTTCCACCGTGGATCCAAAATCTGGAATTGGAATAAAAATAGCTTCAGAAACTGAAAAAATTTCATGTCTTCTTTTTGCAGATGATAGTCTTCGTTTCTGTAAAGCCACTTCTCGAGCTGCTTTCAAGCTAAAAGGTATTTTGGATGCTTTTGGCTAGCAATTTAGGCAGTTGGAGAACTTCCATAAATCTAACGTTGTGTTTTCCAAGAATACTTCAAATTTGGACAAGCAAGCAGTTGTAGGAATTTTTAACATTCCTCAAAGCTCATCTGTTGGGAAATATGTGGGTTGTTCTGTTTTTTAGGGTTGACCAAACCTTGATTCTTTTCAAAGTCTTTCCTCGAAAGTTGCTGTTAACTTGAGTAATTGGAAAGCTACCGCTTTGCTTAAAGATGGGCGTACTCTTCTAATTTAATCCAATATTGAATCGTGTCAACTCATACTATGCAATGTTTTCAGTTACCCACTTCTATTACTCATCATCTTGATTAGATCAATTGTGATTTTTTCTGGAAGAAACATAATACAAAATTTAGGTTGCTACTTGTCACTTGGGATGAGATTTGCAGACAAAAAAATATTGGTGGTCTAGTCTGCGAAAAACAGGTGGAGTTAGTATAACTTTTGTAGCCAAACTCTCAAAAAAATTTATCACTAATTCGAAAATTTTTAGATCAAATAGATGAGAGTCAAATATGGTTCTCTTGAAGCTTTTTTCTCTAACAAATGAAAACAGTCCAACTCTTGGCGTTGGAAATGCACATCCTTTGCACACGTGAATTCATTCAATAGGGTATGCTTGGTGCCATGCGATGGAAATTAGGTAATGGTAAACAATCTTGACATTAAGATATATGAGTTCATCTCACCATTAAAAAAACTTGGGATGAATCTAAACTCTCACAAGTTTCACCTCCACACTCAATACATCATGTGCTTGTTGTTCCATTCCTAGTAGCAAATGGAGGATAGATTTTGTTGAAGGTTTGTAACACCCTGAGCCCTTCTTAAGCTGCAAACATTACCAAGAATGACTTTTAAGGATCATTTACTGGTCTCACAAATCACCACAAATATTTCTGGCGTGCTCATCCTCTCTCACACGTTGCTTGAAAAACTTCTCAGGATGTCACCCATCATAAGATTTCGCTACAGCAAGTACGCTTAACTATGAGGTTCTTAAGAGTGAGCTTCCCAAAAAGGAAGATGTGTCTTTGTTGTTATAAATACTCACTTCAAATCCTTTAATTTTAAGCACACTTGGGGCGGTACAAGGTCATATTGGGAATGGTGAATTTTTTGTGAAAACTGCCACTTGGAAAGCACATGGTAATCTGCAATTTGTTGTGGAGAGTATGCAGATAGATCCTTTTTTATGCTGCTTGTCTCTCGAATATTGAGGACACAGAACACCTTTTTGATTTCAGGGCTTTTGTCATCAAAATCAGGCATTTTGGCAGTTCAACATGGCTGGATTTGCCAATCCTCTTTTATTCACCCACAGGATACAATTTGAAATGCTCTGCATGAAATATATCTTGGTCGAAAGGAAAATATTTCTTGAATCACAATTCTACTTTTGAGCATTTGGAAGAATCGCAATGCTATTGTTTTCCAAATGATCTACCTAAGCCCTTAGGGTTACTCATAGAGCTAAACGCAATTGAGCTGAATGGCAATAATGTAACCATTCTACACATCATCTTTCACGAGTCCATCTATTTGATTCATTTCCTATCTTCAAGACCACTCGCACAGTTGGGTGCGATTCTCCTCCATGAGGTTTCATCGAGCTCAACTTCGATGGTACTTTAACTTCATCAGAAGTCGCAACAAGATATATACTACAATATTCGCACGGGCGTCTCATCCAAACAGGTAACATATTTATGATGAGGTGTCCATTCATGTATCTAGTACTACAACTATGTGGGATGGTATTTACACAGCATCAGGGGCAAGATTTAGTCACCTCCAAATTAAGGATGACAATCGGCTAGTTGTCCAAGCAGTTCAGGGTATTGTATGTATTCCATGGTGAATTCAAAAATCGGTATATAATATTCAGGTGTTGCTTCCACACTTCATTTTTAGCTCAATTAAATACGTTTTTTCGAGAAGGTAACATGACAACTTGATGAGTTAAAAATACATGTGGCTAACAAATAGCTAGTACATGTCGTATCCACGTGAAGTTGCATTTTTAAATACTAAAGTCAACTAAAGCGTCTCAATCTATGCAGAATAAATGGTGATAGAAAGTAGAACTAAACTACTAAAACACACAAAGAAGACTTTGATTATAATTAAACCTAAGATAAACCAGCTAATCAAGTCAAATCCTCACCTTTTCAAGTTATGCCACCATTCACCGATTGCACCATCAAAGTTCACCTAAGCCCTCTTTCAAAGGCCAAAAGGTAGTTTAATTATTCTAACCACCTATTTTTATGAGACTAGTCCAATTAAATTACAAGTGTAGCAACCCTGGACCTAGCTTGAAGTAGGACTATTTTCATGTCTAAACCCTAGCTATCGTCCCTACTTGCACTAGATAATTGACTTAATCTTTCAGCATAAGTCAATTACCCAAAACATGAATGAAAACTCTTTCAAACATTTCATCGAACACTTGACGGGCGTAAGAGAAAACTCTAAATGCAAGTATAAACAAGATAGGTTAAGGCTTAAAAAAATCGACTAACCATCTTAAGGGTCAGTCACAACCAAAGATAACAAATTTAAGTACAATTAAACATTAAAACACAAGTAAAATAAAGAACTACTGAGTTAAGCAAATAAACTAAAAACATGAAACTAAAGAGAGAAAGAGAAGAGAAACTTAATCTTAAATAGCAAAATCCAAATCATGTACATGATATACACCAATCTAACCAAAGTTATTCTCCCCCTAATGGGATTTGGAAACAAAAAAAAAAAAAACCTTTTCTAATTAATTCCACAATCTGCTTAAATAAAGCAAAAAAAGGGGAAAATGCATAGTCGTGCAAAAATGCATGGGCAGCCCAAAACTGGCAAACTGCATAGCTATGACTTCTACATGATTATTCGTGCATAGGTTCAGGAATTAGGGCACAAATTTGCAGGCTTATCACGGTTGTGTCTTAATACACAACAACCATGCAGTTTTTGTGCTCTTCATTCTTGCTCATTTGAGCCATCAAAACTTTATTGGACCTCCTTTCTTCCTTAGAAAACATCTCCATGGCATTTCTTTCTATGAACACTTGTGAATTTCCCATTTTTTTGAAAAAATTCCTAAAAATAAGAAAAATGCCTCCATAAGTACAACATGAACCAAATGAAGCTAATTTAACCCTTTCTCATCAAGTTCCACCATCGAAGTAAGGGGAAAAGAAAAGGACAAAATGAGATATAAACAGAGGCTTATCACAGTTGATTGGATGGTGAAGCTAGAATGTTTGATTGGATATAGAGCTACCTTATCTTTATCCCCTTCTCCAGAATTTTCATGTACAATTACTAAAAATTACTTCAGCAGAATCCTTGAGAGAATAGTTATATAATATTTACTTGTACTTATGTACAAAAAAATAAATGATTAAAATGATACTAAATATTAATTTGCAGTAATTGTTCCTACATTTTTAAAACTTTTTAATGGATTGTGTTATCAACTTTGGTAATGACAATTTTTAGATACATGTAATTATGTTATAATATTGTGCATGTTAAAAATGTTTAACCCTCATGCGAGTTACAAAGGTTAATAAGTTAGGATATTCCTAATCCTAATCCTACCCGATCCTTATGGAGGTCAAAAATCCTGAACCTTTCGTCCACAGGTGTGAGTATCCTCGGGTCAGTGGGTTAAATCTGACCGTTTGTAATAATACAATAACTACTACTACTACTCCCAGTGTAGTTTCACTTCTGCAGATTTGAGGAGATTTAGATGTAAATGGTCTTACCTTTATTGGTAATATGCACAAAGAGCTCACTTCTAATAGATCTAGAAAAACATTTTAGAGATAATACTCTTCTGCTACAAAACTAGCACCAAAACAATAAAAACCAACAAATTGAAATAATAAATCAATATTATAGATCAACGCAATACCACAAGTACTAATAAGTTCCATATATAATAACGAATACATGC